>OVAN01003561.1:354-28632 GCA_900406275.1 Anastatica hierochuntica
ATCCTTCTCCTTCGCACCCTTTATATAGGTCTTCGTGGGCTTGGCTCGTTTCCTTTTTCATCCCCGATTCGCGCATATCTTCTTTTCAAAATCCTTCCTTATCTTTTCGAAACTTAACATTTTTGCGAAACCCTGACAAACTGTCATCGTAAATGGGCTGGTTCTCGCCCGAAATCGTAAGTGGATTGTTATCGCGATTTGGGCCCTTCTGGGTCATTTCGCGGCTAAGTGATTTTGACGATTCCTTTCGGAATAACTGTTTCTCGTAAGGCCAAGCGGTAATAGTTTCGTGGAGCGATAAGACTAATCGTATAGTTTAGACTCTTCCGGTGTTTAAGTTAACTGTCATCGTTTTACATGATCGATACGAAGTCAACGAAAAGTATGAATCCTTACGAATATCGTCACGACGGTTTGACGGAAACTCCAATCGAGACGAAACGAGAGACGATCAAGTGACGATTCGAAGGAAATGATGATCGGAAAGGACGTGGTTCAGCCAATGGATAACGGCTGAACGTTGTCCACGTCCTAGCGCTATCTTGCGCCAAGACCGAGCCCTAGTCTTGGCGCCAATTAGCGCCAAGACGGACACCCGGTCTTGGTTTCAATCGACGTCTATATCGGCCTCTAGTTCAATCGTCAATCGGTTCCAAGACTCGTTGATATGTTTGGCGTCAATCGGCGTTTAGACATTTCTCCGTAGCGACACGGTTCTCCGATGCTTTTGGGTGATTTCGTATCGCCCCGGAAGTTGTATCATGTGGCCTTGTGAGGTTTATCCGAAAGCCATTGATGCTAGCTCTAGCACTTGGATGCTCTAGTTGCTTGCAGGTGGATAGATTTTATGTGGAGATTGACCATGAACGACTATATGCGAAGCTTCCAAACCTGGTCGAGAAGAGATAGCTTAAATGGCGAGAATCTCGGCGTTCACGATCCTTGTTTCTGAAGGAGGAAACATCGTTCCCATAGTCCTTTTCAGGCATCGATATCGTCGGGACAGTTTTTGACCCCAACAACGATCATTATCGCGAATCTTTATTGGAAACTCCAATCGAGATGAAACAAGAGACAATCAAACCGTGATTCGAAGGGGAAGATGACCGAGAGGACGTGGTCTAGTCAACCGTGGGCGACTAGACGTTTCCAGTGTCTAGTCGCCAGTGGGCAACTTGGCCTATCATGAGTCTAATCGCCCATCAGGCGACTAGACTTTCTCAGAGTCTAGTCGCCCCATGGGAGACTAGACTTGTCACGAGTCTAGTTTCACATTGGGCGACTAGACTTTCCGAGAGTCTAGTCCCCCAATGGGTGACTAGACTTGTCAAGTATCTAGTCCCCCATTTGACGACTAGACTTTCTATGAGTCTAGTTGCCCAATGGGGGACTAGACTTGCCAAGAGACTAGTCGCCAATTGGGCGACTAGACTTGCCGAGAGTCTAGTCGCCTACGGGCGACTAGACCTTGTTCGTGTTTCCAAAGCGACATGGTTATCGGACATTTACGGTGAATTCTTATCGTTTCGAAACTTGTCTATTGAGATCTCTCGAAAGTTATACGGAAGTCTCGAACGTCAATTTCAATATTCTCACGTTTAGTTGCTCGTGAGTGACTAGACTTTGCGAATCGATCGCTTATAGTTGGCTAGACACAGGGTTTTGATGTTTGTTTGAGAGTCGATTGTTTTTATGGCAAGAGCCTCGGAATTGAAATTCCTCTTACGATTTTCATTCCCGAAAGCGAGACAACATTTCCGTAGTGCTTTTTAGACATCGATTTCGTCGTGACAGTTTGCAAGAATTGTTGGAGTGTTCTTGCGAACTTTAAAGCATGTTAGGTAAGTTAGGTGAAATTGATAGCTAAGAAGTCCAAAGACGAATAATAAGACTTCCTTTTTATAAATATGAGGAGTAACTTTCAAAATCTTTCACTTGCTCATTTTAACAAGAAAAAAATTCCTTAAGGTAAAAACTCCTTATCCTTTCAATCTCTCTCCTGTTTTTTTTATTATGGCTTCGAATGCTCGAGTTTCCGCAAATGCTTCCTGTCGATTTTTGACCCCGAAAGCCTACGAGTTCGGGAGGACGACGTCGTATAGAAAATCTAGTTCTTGCCGCACTCTGTCGATCCCGAGGAAGTGAGGGAGTACTGGCGTGTTACGTGTGATATCGAAGCTCCACAACCCAACTCATGTTGTCCGCCGAGACCAACAATCAAAAAGGATGCCTGTAGGTCGAGCGGGTTCCAGGACTCTTTCCTTGCCGTCATCCGGGATTTCTGCCGAGTTCCGGAGGAGGTAGAGTTTCGAATACTGAAGGTAGGGGAGGATGCTAATTCCACAAGGTTTCTTTGCATGCTATGAGGTGGATTTGTTGTTTTTCGACAATGGTTTCCTATTCTGGGGATCATAGTTCATATTTTAGACCACCACGACTTATCGATTAGCTAGTTTTCGCTCGCCGGTCTCCAACACCTTGTCGGAATCTTGCTTTTGAGTTATGAACGAGGGATGGATCTAAGCGTCAACCATATATTGGTGTTTTGTCTCGGAAGGCCACGAGTCTGCCGCTTTGGTATTGTCTCAAGCCGAGGAACAATATGTCGGTGATCCAATCGTTTACGTCCAATTTCCACAGTTGGAACAAGCGATATTTCTACATTCATTTAGATAGTGCCTCTATCGAGGCCGAATACGTTTCTTTCTTTAAGCGTAGTTGGAGTTCCGCAGGAATCGTTTTCAAAACCCTGATCGTTTTCTTTTCGTTTCCCGATATCTGATAGTTTTTTTTGTTTTGCTGTTCTAGATCTCCTTCCCCTGCATATGGAAAATCTTTGCATCATTAGGAACCTTCTTCGAGGCGGTCCATTTCCTTGGGTTACTTTTCCCCGCAGCGAGTTCGCAACATGGTAAAGTATCACAAAAATCGGATTCAGCCCGATGCGGTCACGGGAGAGGAGTTAGAATTGACCATGAATGGCTTCACTCCATTCGAGATGCCTCCTGACAAGGAGAGGGAGAGGTCTCCCAGGAACGAGAGCGCGTCCGCTAATGGGGGCGGCGTTGCCGAGGATAGGAGGGGGTCGTCTGAGGGGATGTTGTTCCACGATCTCCTCGGCGGAGACGGAAGTGGTCCGAGTCAACCTTCGCTGCCGCTTTTTGGAGAAGGGTCAGACTTAGATGCCTTCATTGCTTCTTTTAATGCCCCGTCGCATCAACCCGCGGCTTATGTGGGATTCGTCAGGTCGGACCAATACGCGGAGGCCTCAGGTTTGTGCATGGGGTTTAGTTTTCGAGCATACGTCACGATTCCGTTTATTCATATGACTTTTCCCCTAAACTTTTAAAAGATACCTCTTTTGCAGGGTCTCTATGTGATGGACGAGGCCCTTAAGGCGAGCAGCTTGGAGGCGCAAAAAACTTGGTTCAAGGCTAATAAACTTGAGGAAGAGAACTCCCGCTTGAAAAGGGAGGTCGAAGCAGCTTCTCTTCGTGAGAAGGAGTTGGCGCGGAATCAAGCATCGCAGGTTCGTCGCTCGTATAGACGCGGAAAACGCGAGGCCGCCTCGGTTGTGGCTTAAGGTTCGGTTCAGTTTGCAGCGGAATTTGACCAGTACAAGTACGCGCAATAGTCCTTTGGAGAGTACCGCAAGTGCAGTGGTTTGGTGGGTGCTTTGTGGTGCACCCAACATTCCGACCACTCCTATCACTTTGAGATGGAATAAAATGTTCGGCCACATGGAGAAGTTCAAGGATTTTGAGTTTTAGATCGAAGAGAGTGTTCGGGATCACTGGGCCCTGATTCCCTTTTTCCGACTCAGAGGAAGTTGGGGGCACTGCTCGGGGCGAAGAAGACGCAGTGGACCAGAATCCGAACCCGTTTAGCGTTGGCAGTTTTTCGATGTCTGGTTATTATGAATACGATTCGTAAATAAGAGATGTTTTTATGTAGAGGGAGTGTGTTCCCTATTTTAAGTCGTGTTCATGTTTTGGCCAAGTGTGCCCACTTTCTATCTATTGGGGTCGGTCTTATGTGATTTCGAAACCCCATCATTTGCGGTCTAGTGTTAATAAACGGTGTTTTTATTTTGATTTGTTAATGTATAAGTAGTGTTGTGTACGTGGAGATAAATTATGAGTTTTCTAGAGATTTAGTCTTTCAGGTTCTTATAAACATGAATATAGACGAAGAGACAAGTTTTGGGATCTCGTATCAGTTATATACTATGTATTAAGATGTTTGAGACCAGTGTGCTTGGTTTAGGGCAAGACATAGGTTTACTCTCGGTTTTAGGGCAATCGGTGACTAACTCCGGCTTACGTTTCCCGTTTTCGATTTCGACCTGGTTTCGTTTCGATATTGAAGACTATGATAAGTTATTCGCTTATATGACTTCCATCAATCAGGAACCGAGCATCTCTTCGAAGAAAATATCTAAGTCGTCTAGAAGTACTGATCAAAATTTCGGATTTCTTTTATAGCGCGCTATTATCCTAGTCGGATGTATAAGGACCCATTCTTCGTGAAGAGCAGGTTAGGTTGATTGATTAGTTCATCCGTCGGGGCCAATCGACGGGTGCGAAGTTAGGATAAGTACTCTTCCTTTCCCCAGTAGGGGTTTGATAGTCTTGCGACTGTTTTTAGACTTCCCAAGAGTCTAGGGCGACTAGACTTACCGAGAGTCTAATCACCTATGGGCGACTAGACCTTGTCCGTGTTTCCGAAGCCACGTGGTTATCCGACGTTTACGGTGACTTCTTATCGCTTTGAAACTTGTCTAGTGAGATCTCTCGGGATTTATACGGAAGTCTCGGACAACAATTTTGACATTCTCACATCTAGTTGCTCCCTAGTGGCTGGACTTTGCGCGGCGATCGCCTACGGAAGGCTACACGCGGGGTTTCAATGTTTAGCTGAGAGGAGATTGTCTATATGGCAAGAGCCTCGGAATTGATAATCATCTTACGATTTTCGTTCCCGAAAGCGACACAATGTTTCCGTTGTGCTTTTTAGGCATCGATTTCATCATGACCATTTTTGACCCCAAAAGTTAGCCCCCCAGTTTGCAAGAATCGTTGGAGTGTTCTTGCGAACTTTAAAGCACGTTAGGTAAGTTAGGTGGATTTGATGGCTAAAAAGTCCTAAGACGAAAAGTAAGTCTCCCTTTCTATAAATATGAAGAGTAACTTTCCAAATCATTCACTTGCTCATTTTCACAAGAAAAAATTCCTTAATGTAAAAACTCCTTATCCTTTCCATCTTTCCTTCCTCTTTTTTTTTCCGGAAATGCTTCCCGTTCGATTTTCGACCTCAAAGCGTACAAGTTCGGCAGGACGACGTCGTATAGAAACTCGAATTCTTGCCACACTCAATCGATTTCGAGAAAGCGAGGGAGTACTGGTGTGTTACATGTGATATCGAAGCTCCACCTCCCGACTCATGGTGTCCGCTGAGACCAACCTTCAAAAAGGATGCAAGAAGGCCGAGCGGGTTTCTGGATTCTTTCCTTGCCGTCATCCGGGATTTCTGCCGAGTTCCAGAGGAGGTGGAGTTTCAGATGCCGAAGGTCGGGGAGGATGTTGATTCTCCGACATGCGGTTTCTTTGCATGCTACGAGGCACATTTGCTATTTTGTCGACAATGGTTTCCCATTCCGGGGATCATAGTTAAGATTTTAGACCACTACAGCTTATCGATCAGCCAGCTTACGCCAGCCGGTCTCCAATACCTTGTCGGAATCTTGCTTTTGAGTTATGAACGAGGGATGGATCTAAGCATCGACTATCTATTGGCGTTTTTGTCTCCAAAGGCCACGAGTATGCCGCTTGGGTATTATTTCAAGCCGAGGAATAATATGTCGGTGATCTGATTTTTTACGTCCAATTTCCACAATTGGAACAAGCAATATTTCTTCGTTCGTTTAGATAGTACCTCTGTTGAGGGCGAACACGTTTCTTCGTTTAGGCATAGACGGGGTCCCGCAGATATTGTTTTCGGTACTCTGATCGTTTTCTTTTCAATTGCCGATATCTGATAGTTCTTTTGTTTTGCGGTTCTCGATCACCTTCCCCCACATCCATAAGATCTTTGGATCGTTAGGAACCTTCATCGAGGCGCTCCGTTTCACTGGTTACTTTTCCCCGCAGCGAGTTCGCAATGCGGTTAAGTATCACAAGAATCAGACTCATCCCGACGCGGTCACGGGAGAGGAGTTAGAACCGACCATGAATGACTTCACTCCATATGAGATGCCTCCTAACAAGGAGAGGGAGAGGTCTCCCAGGAATGAGCGCGCGTCCGATATAGGGGGTGGCATTGCCGAGAACAGGAGGGGGTCGTCCGAGGGGGTGTGGTTCCACGATGTCCTCGGCGCAGAAAGAAGTGGTCCAAGTCAACCTTCGTTGTCGCTCTTTCGAGAAGGGTCAGTCTTTGACGCCTTCCTTTCTTCTTTTGATGCCCTATTGTAACAACTTGCAGCTGATGTGGGATTCGTCAAGTAGGGGCAGTACGCGGAGGCCTCGCGTCCGTGCATGGGGGTTATTTTTCGAGCATACGACACGATTCCTTTTATTCATATGATTTTACACCTAACCTTTTAAAGGATCCCTCTTTTGCAGGGTCTCCATGTGATGGACGAGGTCCTTAGGACGAGCAGCTTGGAGGCGCAAAAAGCTTGGTTCAAGGCCGAGAAACTCGAAGGAGAGAACTCCCGCTTGAAAATGGAGGTCAAAGCGGTTTCTCTTCGTGAGAAGGAGTTGGTGCGAAATCAAACGTCGCAGGTTCGTCGCGCGTATAGACGCGGAAAACGTGAGGTCGCTTCGGTTGTGGCTGAATGTTTAGTTTAGTTTGCGGTGGACTTTAACCAGTACAAGTACGTGCAATAGTCCTTTGGAGAGTACCGCGAGTGCTGTGGTTCGGTGGGTGATTTGTGGTGCACCCAACATTCCAACTACTCCTATCGCTTTGAGATGGACAATATGTTCGGCCACATGAAGAAGTGTAAGGATGTTTAGTCTTTGATCCCTTTATTCCCGATTCCCATTTATTATGACTCGGAGGAAGTTGAGGACACTGTTCGGGGCGAAGAGGACGCGGTGGACCAGATTTTGAACCCGTTTAGCGTTGGCGGTTTTTTGATGTCTGGTTATTATTAATATGTTTTTAGGTAGAGGGAGTGTGTTCCATATTTTAAGTCGTGT
Organism: Anastatica hierochuntica; assembly: GCA_900406275.1. Classification (NCBI taxonomy): domain Eukaryota; kingdom Viridiplantae; phylum Streptophyta; class Magnoliopsida; order Brassicales; family Brassicaceae; genus Anastatica; species Anastatica hierochuntica. Next base: position 7,557 of record OVAN01003561.1, read on the forward strand.
TCGTGTTTTGGCCAAGTGTGGCCACTCTCTATCTGTTGGGGTTGGCCGTATGTGGCTTCGAAACCCATTCATCTTACGGTTTAGTGTTAATAAACGTTGTTTTTATTTTGATTTGATAATGTATGAGCAGTGCTGCGTACGTGGAGACATATTATGATTTGTCGACTCCTATCCATTCCTTGAAGGATCGTTATATTCTTTATGTGTTCGGGTGTGAGTTTTAGAGAGATTTAATCTTTTGGATTCTTAAAAAGATGAATATAGACGAAGCAACAAGTTTTGGGATCTTGTATCAGTTAGATACTATGTCTTGAGATGTTTCAGACCAATGTGCTGGGTTTAGGGAAAGACCTAGGTTTACTCTCGGTTTTAAGGCATGCGGTGACTAACTCCGGCTTACGTTTCCCATTTTCGATTTCGATCTGATTCCGTCTCGAAATGAAGTATGTGATAAGTTCTCGGCTTATATGACTTGCATCAATCGGAAACCGAGAATCTCTCAAAAGACAATTTTTAAGTCATTTGGAAGTGCTGACCAAAATTTTGGATTTCTTTTATAGCGCGCTATTAACCCATTCGTCGTGAAGAGCAGGTTAAGGTGATTGATTAGTTCGTCTGTTAGGGCCAATCGACGGGTGCGAAGTTGTAACAAGTACTTGTCCTTTTCCTGGTATGGGTTAGATAGTCTTGTGGCTGTTTTTAGAAGCTTTTGATCGAGTTCATTGTGTTTTTCGGAAATTCGCGACGTCTCGCTTTTTCTGAAAGTTTTTTTATTTTGTGGTAGAATGTGTTGACGAACATGTTATAGGCAAGATTCGTTAAGAAAGGTTTTCTAGTATGATTTCCATTTTTGGGTTATACGAAAATAAAAAGTAAATATTTATTGCCAAAACTTATCGAAAAGTGTCGAGTACAAAGTGTGGGAGTATACGAGCATACGTACACCCACTCCCCCTTTTTTAGAGAAGGGGGATAGCTGAACTCCTCTTGCGAGGAACTGCCTACGTACCTCTTTCGAGGATCAAGCCGTATCGTAGTTCAGTTTGTTGTTGTGAGTGATTACTCGCTTGGTAGAGTTGCGCCGACCGTTTCAGTCTCGATGACTACAGTTTGCTCGACGACTTGCTCTGGTGTCGAGAGTATTGCTTTGCCGGGAATGTTGGGCTCAGAAGTTTGCTTGTTCCCTTCGAACATAGCCTTTTCTTGAGTTGAAGATTCTGGCATGTCTTTTTCCAAAGTGCATTCGGCTGAGACCCGAGTTGTCTTCATTCATTAGGGTTTGGCCATGGGCGTCATTGCAACTTGTCTGAGCTTATGCTTGGCTAAGAAGCAGAGTCATCACTGTTTTTGGCATCCCCAGATTGCGGCGATTCCGTAGGGAGTCGGGAATTTAATGCCCAAGTGGTAGGTCGATGGGATTGCCATCATAGAGTTTATCCATGGCGTTCCCATGATCACGTTATAGATGGCATGATGGTCAACGACCGCAAAATCAATGACTTTCGTTATCTCCTTGGCCATCACCGGAAGCTTGATCGATTGTTACGTGAATATTGTTCATGCAAACAAAAGGCACGACGAAGCTTTAAATTTATAAGCCCGTTTCCTAACAATCACACAATCTGCAAGTGCACAGATATGTCATTGTAGTACTTTGGGGTCGAACCGCAAGGAGCAAACCTTAACTAGATGGATATAAGCATTGGGAATACACACTCAAGCCTAATTTAATAAAATAAGATAGGTGGGGTTTTGATTTGGTTTTCTTAATAATCTATAAACAAAAGCAAGGCAAGAAAATAAACAACTTAAATAAAGACAATAAACATAAATTAAGAAAGCAAACATAAACAAAAAGATGCTAACTTGAAATGAACTATAAACTAAGATGATGAACCAAGGGATGTTGTAATTTATCCACTTATAAGGATGATGATAATGGTGTTAGATCAAGCTATTGAGCACAAATCAATGACCAAAGGCAATACCAGCCTAATCCACTCTCATGGCAAGAGGCCATTTCCTTATCAATTGCATTCGCTAGACTCTCGTTCATTGCAAATGATAAATCGATTAGGAATCATTAAGAACAAGCCCACATAGTTACTAATCAATATAAAAAACAACTCTCATTGGCTAGATTGAAATAGACAGTATTTCGTTCTCTTAGGCATTTCATCGAACACCTCTCGGGCGAGAAATGCATACGGATCAAGATTTTAGTTAGCTACTCTAAAACCTAGCATTAAGCACTCCAAATTTTTAGGATACTTAAGATTAGCTATCCTTAATACCATATCTCAACCTAATCTAAGTAGATTTAAACATCCTTGGTTCCATCAAAAAGACTACTTACACAACATAAAGAAGAAAAAGAAAAGACATGGAGAGAAAGAGATAGATTTCATAGATAAGTTAGATGTTTGATCCAAGATAAAACTTAAAAAGAGAGAATCTTGATCTTTTTAGATCAAGGATCAAGAGAGAAAGCATAAAAATATAATCTTGATGAAGGAGAAAAGTTATAAAAGTGTTGCTTTCATAAAACTAGGTTAAAGGGGTATTTATAGGTGAAAGGAGGCTACTTTTCTCGTCAACGCTACCCACCATCGACCCAAGGTGATCCAGCATCGACCCCTGGGTTGATGCTAGGTTAAGTTGGGCATCAAGCTTTCAAGCCAACATAGCATCGACCCGAGGTGATCCAGCATCGACCCCTGGGTCGATGCTAGGTCTCCTTGACAGCTTGTGCTTGTTCCTTCTCCATTTTATTGCCTCCTTTGATCCATTCTTCTCCCATTGCTTCAAGCCTTCAAATCCCCTTGATTGTTGGTCCTTTTAGCATTTAGAATCCATAATCTCAAATTGATCTCCAAAGGTTGTACCTACAAATGCAAAGAAAATGATATGCAAATGCCAAATTCTCCTAAACTAGACTCTAGACATAAAATTATAAATTCTAAGACTTATATGCAATATTTACAACCTAAATTTGGATGAAACTAAACTAAAATACATTAAGATATCCATGAAAATATGTACACATCATCGATCTGAGAGTCATTGATTTCGTTCTACAGAAACCCGTGAGTGGTCTCGGTGCGGGTGTGACCTCGGATAAGTCGATGTTCATCCTGTTGAGGGTATCGCGGAAGATGATATCGAGGTACTTACTGTGTCGATGAGGACCCTGGCGACTTTGAGATCTTTTATTAAGAGGTAGATCATGAGGGGATCGTTATGGGGTTTGTCGATTTCGACAGTTTCGTATTCCTCGAAAGTGATGGTGTCATTTGCGGTGTCACTTGCGGTGTCAAGTGGCATAGGCTAGTTTTCACTTGACTCAGTCTTTCGGTGATATGCTTTTAGTGATGAGACGGTGTCGCGAAAGTATTACGACCCTCCGATGATGATATTCACTCTACGGTGATTGTAGTCGTTGCCTTTGTCGTCGGGTTTCCTTCCGCATTTTCCATTCGCGTAAGTTCCGTGAGACATTGCGTCTCCTAGGGGTGCTTCATCTATCCTAGGTTGACGGTCTGTATCACGTATGAGGTCTTTTACGCAGATTATGTCTAATATTTTCCCTGCGAGCAGTTTTGCCATTAGTCTCGCTCCGAGAACTTTGCATTTGCAGTGGAGTGACCTTTTCTTTGGTCGAATTTGCAGAAGGTAATCTCATTGTATGATGTGTTACGTGTCCAGGTGTTCTCCAAGGTCCTGCCTTGTTCGGACGGGTGTTGATGGCGTAGTTATGCGCCCCCCGGACATCTTCTCCCTCGTGTTGGACATACTTGTCGCTACGAGGGATCTTCTTTTTCGCTTTATGTTCTAGGGTTAATTCTTTCGAGGATGCCTTCCCTGGTTTGCGTTTTCCAATAGAACTTTCATCTCTTCTTCGATGATGATGAAGATCGCAGTCTTATGAAGTGCATCATGAATAATGTGGTTTTTCGAGAGTTATCCACTTTCTGAGCTTCGATTTGTACTAGAGGATTTTTCTGAGCACATCTACTGCCACCTTATTGCTGATTCTGCTGACTCATGACATTACTATCTTGAACCTGTTCATGAAATCTCAGAGAGATTCTTCTCTATGAGACAGGCTCCACAGATCGACGTTGGAGGTTTCTCTATCCGTAAACATGGAGTATTGTTTGAGAAATTACAAGGAGAGTTGACGAAAACTTCCAATGGAGTTTCATTTTAGACGGGAGAACCATTCAAGGGCCGCCTCTTGGAGATGCTCGACAAAAAATTGGCAAAACAAACGTCTTTCTCGCCTTCCTTGAGCTTATAACTCGCCATCGCGATCTGGAAAGTCTGCATGTGAGCTTTGGGATTGGAGGTTCCGTCATACATTATGATTTTCACCTTCCCGGTGCCCGAGACTCAGGTTTTGGTTATGCGAGCAGTGAATGGAATTTTTCGAGCCTCTTCGAGGAGTCTATCGATCTCTGGCATGGAACTTGTCGCATGGTGAATCTACGATTTTACAACTTTAACCTCTCCCTCTATTTTCGGGATGTAGTCATAGAGATCGTGAATCTCGTCGAGTTCATCGCTGGTCATTTTCGAAATGGTCGGTGTGTACTACGAATGGCTCTGGCTTGCTCCTCGGCCTGTTTCTCTTGCTCTACACAGAAGATATTTTCTTCTTCTTCTGTCATGGGTTCGTTGAGCTGAGAGTGTTTCCTCGTTGCGCGACCAATGACCCTTCTTGGGTGTATGTCATCGTCTTCAACCGTCGAATTTGATTGATCGTTGAAGTCCAGGTCGATTTGCTCGACTTCCTGCGCGTTCTAGAGTAAGCCAAGCGGAGTGGTAAAGTCGAGTCTTCTTCTGCGGAGTCTAGTAGCTTCGCGCAGAAGAATTTTTCTAGTCCTCATGGTTATGGTATCAACCTGTTTAGCCAGAGAGCTAGGTAGTTTGTCTTGTTCGGCCAACTTCTTTTCGAGAGTCGAGAACATCTTTTTGATCTCCATGAAAGCCACGGTGTTTGTGTCAGCGTTGACCGTAGTGTTGTTCGTTGCTGGAGTGTTTTCAGCATCGTTATTGGCACTCTCATCGTCACGAGCTAGTTGATTGTTCTGGTCGTTTGTAGTCATATCTGATCTAGCGTTTTACGGCTGCGAGTTAGATTGATTCGTACCCTGAACGAGTAGGCCCCCTCCTTCTAGCGCCAAACTGTGGGAAATGAAATTTGCACTGTCGATTTTCGTAATCGAAAGAAAGCATGGAAACCCTAACTTTTCATGAGGTCCTAGATTTTTGTGAAACCAAACAACGATTGATCAAAAGTATGATATAACAGACAACAAAGTAATAATAAAAGAGAGAATCGAAAAACATAGTAGAGCAATTGATATCTTATTTCGAATATGCGTTTAAGCGTTACAATAGTTGATAATTCGTGCCCGCGAGAGCTGTCGGCGAGTGTCCTAGTTCTAACAGAGTAAGACTTGTAAACCTAGTTGAGATGTAGCTCGCTAACAAAAATGAAAAATAACCCTAATTGGTTTAAGTGTGAGTTGTGAAGAAATTTTTGTGTGTCCTTTTTTCTTCTCCTTGCCTCTCTTATATATGTCTTCGTAGGTTGGTTCAGTTTCCTTTTCCGCCCTAGATTCGAGTATATCCTTATGCGGAAATATTCATTTTTTCGAGAATATTCCTTATCTTCACGATTTTTCCATATTTATCTCCAAACTTTAACTTTATCGCATTTTCCATTTTCTTTCGCGGAACTCAGGTGAATCGTTGACGTAATTGGGCCCATTCTCGTTCGGAATCGTAAGTGAACTTTTATCGCGTCTTGGGCCATCCTGGGCCGTTTTGCGACGAAGTGACTTTTACAATTTCTTACAGAGAAATCGTTCTTCGTACGATTTCGCAGTGATGGTTTCGTGAAATGATAAGACTAATTTTATAGTTAAGATAGTATCGGTGTTCGAGTTAATCGTTATCGTTTTACACGATCAATACGAAGTGTTCACGAAAAGAACAAGTATTTATGATTATTATCGCGAAACTTTATCGGAGACTCCAATCGAGACAAAACAAGAGACAATCAAACCGAGATACGAAGGACAAGATGATCGATAGGACGTGGGCTAGTCAAACGTGGATGACTAGACGTTTCTCGTGTCTAGTCGCCCGTGGCGACTTGCCTTGTTATGAGCCAAGTCGCCCATTAGGCGACTAGACTTGATACGAGTCTAGTCCCCCAAGGGAGACTAAAATTGTCAATAGTCTAGTCGCCATTTGGACGACTAGACTTGCTATGAGGCTAGTCGCCCAATAGGTGACTAGACTTTCCACGTTTTTAGACAAAACCTACGGGCGACTATACCTTGTTCCTGTTTTCGAAATGACATGGTTATTCGACGTTTACGGAGACTTCTTATCACTTTGAAACTTGTCTATTGAGATCTCTTGAGAGTTATTGGAAGTCTCGGATGTTGATTTTGATTTTCTCACGTTTAGATTCTCGCGAGTGACTAGACTTTGCTAGACGATTGGCTACGGTTGGCTAGACGCGAGGTTTCGATGTTTGGTTGAGAGGTGATCGTCTAGATGGCAAGAGACTCGGAATTGATAATCCTCGTACAATTTTTCGTTCCCGAAAGCGAGACAACATTTCCATTGTGCTTTGTAGGCATCGATTTCGTCGTGACCTTTTTTGACCCCAACAGACTAAATGTGCAAATAGGTAAGTCTGCCATGGGGCAGGTGTTCCCACCAATCTATGTATTAAAAATTGATCCAAGCGAGTCTAAGGCTTAACAGTTAAGCGCTTATGAATTCACGACTCATAAAGTGTAAAATTGGCAAGATCTTGTTTCACAGAGAAAGACTTTCATAGTCTGACAGATACCATGTGCCCCAGGGCTTAGATATCAGATCTAAACATTTGTAAATATAATGCTCTAGACACCATAGTCAACTAAGGCCATGTGCCCCACTTTTCGTCAAAGACAGATTCAACGACGAAAAAGCATGAATCTACCAAAGCTATGGATCTCTGGGCCCAATCAGAGCGGCCAAAACTAACACCTAAAGAGTGCTTCTACCTTTCAAAGCCACGCGCCGCATGGTTAGACTTAAATAGTCTAACTAATACAAACCCTTGGTTCTCTAGGACCATGTGCCCCAAGACTTAGATATAGAATCTAAGTATTCGTAAATCTAATGCCTAAGATACCATAGTTCATCAAGGCCATGTTCCCCATGGTTAGACTTTAAATAGTGTAACAAATACGAACCCTTGCTTTTTTAGGGCCATGTGCTCCAAGGCTTAGATATAGCATCTAAGGATTCGTAAATCTAATGCCTAAGAGGTCATGGTTCACCAAGGCCACATGCCCCATGGTTAGACTATAAATAGTCTAACAAATATGAACCATTGGTTCTCTAAGGCCATGTGCCCCATGGCTTTGATATAGAATCTAAGGATTCACAAAACTAATGCCTAAGAGACCTTGGTTCACCATGGTTACGTGCCAAACATCATAGCAATGGGGCACATGGTTATGTACCAAACATTATAACAATGGTTCACCTCAGTACAAGACAAAGATATACACTATCAAAGAAAAGAAAAACCTTCTTCTCATAAAATCAAAAGAATGTTAGTAGCTAAGAAATTGAAAAGATTAAGAATCTCTAGTTGTCTACAAAATGAAAAAGAATGAGTGAGTTAGGTTCAATAAAAAGTTTATGGTTTCTAGATCTAGGACGGGAAGCATATCAAGTAAGTGTCTAGATCGTTAGGAAGCAATGGGGTGAGAACAATTAGAGGAAGTAAATGCTTTGTATGCATAAATTTTTCGGCTACCACCTTGCTTTTGCCTATTGTCTTGCACTACTTTTGTTTGAGAGAAACCACTTCATACTTAGTGAACCATCATCTTTCTACACTTCTTTACATCAACCCCTTCATTGAACTTCAAACCGAATGGATGAGATGCATTGCCCAAAGGTAAAGAACTCACGCCTAAGCTTAATTAAATTGAAAAAGAAATTGGCGATGGAATAGTTTATGGATGCCTATTTTAGATTCTAAGAGTTTGTTTTGTGATGATCATGGAGAAGTACATAGACTCTTAGATGTTCTTTGCACTATTTTACTTGTTTTGAGGACATTTTGCATAAGACATTACTTTTCTTATCTTGGTTTTGAGTTCCCACTTGCAAACCTTATTTCCGGGTTTGGTCTTTGTTGTTTGCTTGAGGACAAGCAAAGGCAAGTCCTGGGGTGTTGATATGTACATATTTTCATGCATATTTTGATGCATTTTATATTAGTTTCATCCACATTTAGGTTGTAAATATTGCATATAATTCTTAGAATCCATAGGTTTGAGTCTAGACTCTAGTTTAGGATCATATTGCATTTGCATATCATTTCTTTGCATTTGTAGGTACAACTTTGAGATGGATTTATGGAGGCTCTAAAGGTGGACTCAAGGTGAATTTGAAGGTAAGGAATCAAGAACATAAGGAGCTAAATTCTATGAGTGAAGTTGGGATCAATTGGAACATTCAAAAGAAGGAAGAAGAGGCAACAAGCTGCCACGGTGGCCAGTTCTCAATCCTCAGGTCAACGGTGAGGCACCTTGGGTCGACAGCTGCCTCCCTTGGCAGCTTTGCTGCCCAAGGTGAGCTACTACCGACCACTAGGTCGATGGTAGCACACCTTTGGGCGACGAATGCCCACCTTTACGTGAAAAAACCCTCTTAGGGCACCCATACACCTTCCTTTTAGTATAAATAACTTCCTATGTGCATCAAGAACATAAGTTTTGATCAACTTTACTTTTCTTTCATCTATTTTGAGATCTAAACTACTGTAATAACTTCTTTGATACATTTGAGTTGATTTGGATCTTTTATTTTCATCTCTTTCTCTAGATCTATCATATAACAACATGAGAGCTCAAAGACCAAGCTATTGTCTTTGGATTTCTATGACTCTTAGTGAGTAGATCCTTCTTGTATCTTTAGATGTGGTAGGCTAGGGTTAGTTCTAGGGTTGTGATGGATGATTAGGCTAGATTTAGGCATAGATTCCTACTACTTCTAGTTTAGTTCTTTAAAGTTCATTGTTTGTTCTTTGACGCCTAGAAAGTGTTCGATGAAATGCTTGAAATAACTAGATCTATGTTTTTCAATTTGAGCTATGAGAGTAGTTTTCCTAATGGGGACATCAAGTTGTTAAATGGCTAGAAGGGCTTGAGGAACACTATCACATGTTTAGATAGGCAATAGAAGAGAGTTGAGCCTTGTAATGTGTATGGGTGAATAAATCTGCGCCACGAGATCCTTAGCCTAAGAATATAGAGGGATCCTTAGCCTAAGAATAGCTTCAATCCTTTAATAAAGGCTTACCCAAGTCCATCGCATCACTATTATCTCAAGATCCTATCTTTTTATTGTTTACATACAAGTTCACTCCTTTATTGCTTTACTTATTTGTTTGCCTAATTATTCCTTTCATTTATGCACTTTTATTATGTTTTACCTTGTTGATCACTAGATTTAGTGGAGACCTGTGACAATTCCCATCTAAATCGACCACCTAGACTAGGAGTCTTAGTGTATTTGCTTTGCCTAAGTTTTACTAGTCAAGCCTTCAAATCCTTGAACGACCCTAAGGTACTACGATTGACCCCGTTCTCTTGCGGGATTGAGAGTAGGGTTTACGTTTATCAATATTAAACTTCGACAAACCAACCCACGTCATCAGTCACAATTACACTTCGTTATGACCACCACATACCCTTGGTTTTCGAAGGCCATGTGCCCCCCAGGCTTAGATACCAAATCTAAAAATTTGTAAATCTAATGCCCCAGCGACCATAGTCCACTAGGGCCATGTGCCCCATGTTTTTTCAAAGATAGCTTCAATGACCAACGACCAGAGCGGCCAGAACCAACAGCTAAAGACTACTTCAATATTTCAAGGCCACGTGCCCCATGGTTAGACTTTAAATAGTCTAACAAATATGAACCCTTGGTTCTCTAGGGCCATATGCCCCAAGGCTTAGATATAGAATATAAGGATTCGTAATAATGCCTAAGAGACCATGGTTCAAAAGGGTCACATGCCCCATGGTTAGAATTTAAATAGTCTAACAAACACGAACCCTTGATTCTCTAGTGCCATAAGCCCCAAGGCTTAGATATAGAATATAAGGATTCGTAATAATGCTTAAGAGACAGTGGTTCACAAGGGTAACATGCCCCATGGTTAGAATTGAAATAGTCTAACAAATACGATCCCTTGGTTCTCTAGTGCCACATGCCCCAAGGTTCGCCTAATATTCTATTAAGATTCTTCCTTATCAGAGCAGGACAAGTGAAGGTCAAAAGGAAATTATCCTTATTGCTAAGATGGAACAAATTGGTAATTATCCCAGTCTTTATTAAAAGATATGGAAATATCAGTTAGAGACATCCATAAATAAGGATCTCATAAACCCAAAAAAGGGTTCCCGCATTGGGAGTTATTCAAGAGCTCCATTTATGAAAGACACAAGATCTATCCACAGAGACTGCCCTGGCAGACTAGGGCATCATCCACAGTCTGTCCTAGACAAACCAGAACGATGGTCACATAGCAATAGTATGTTCCAGATAAACCATGACGACAACCATAGAGCAACAGACAGCCCTAGAGACGGAACAGCCATGCCGACAATTTAAACCTACCAGCCAGAGATAGGATAGGCAGACTGCCATAGTCTGGTTGATCAAATGTCTTTCATAGTATAAGTAATCTCCCAAGATCTTATTCATCTACATGTTCACAACATGTAACCTACGAAGTAACCCTTATCTCTATGTGTCTTGGTAATGCCCATGAACCATACCGACGACTCTATTAACACGGTTATAGAGCCACGATGCTCCCAAGACCTCCCGATCATGCTCATGAACAACATCGTAAAGTCTATTACCGTCTATGAGGCCATTAGCCCATTATAACTCTCAGTTATGCTCACGAACCATATCGACGAGGCTTACATCATCGGCTGAGGTCATTGAACCTTCCGATTGATATTATATGAACTACGAATGGCTTGATTCCTTACGAAGGGTATGTAGGCAGCCCTTACATAGGGCACAACTCATAATAAAAACCACCAACTCGACCAACTCCACTACGGGTGGAAGTTACCATAGTTAAGTCACCAAGGCCTACGAGGTCTTCTCCCTTGGCAATATTTTCTCTCTTGAAAACATTGACTTGGTCTACGAGATCAGCACCGATGACGCCATAATGATGATCGGCAAGGCGCCATAGTCATGCGAAGGCGCCATAGTTACACCATGGCTCCATAGTCACGCTATAAGGCACCATGGTCATAACATGGACCCATTGTCAAACAGCAGCTACAAGAGGACTATGAGTTCTACCTAGCCAACGTCCAAGGACCAACACGAGTAACCCTTGGAGTCATTGACGCTTATCATTGTATCATTAGATACGAGCCTACTTTCAAGCTATTAATGAAGTATTTCTTTCGTTCATCATTCCATAGAGTTGCCCTAGTAGACGTTGATCAAAATACCTCGAACCAAAAATTATAAAGAAACTAAAATTAAATTAAATCTAAATTAAAACGAAATAAAGTAATATTTAATTTAATTTAATTTAATTTTAAGTTTTAATTTCTATTAAAATTAAAACTAAAATTAAAATTCAAATTCAAATTAAAACTAAAATTAAAGTTGTTTGGAGGGTTTTTTGGATGTTCTTCGATGAAGAGGAACAAGAACGAAGAAGTTAATCGTTAGGGTTTGGTCCGCATTTTGCCACAACCTTTCAACCATGATTTTTGGGAACTCGTCCGCATTCCGCCATGACCTTTCAGTCATGATTTTTAGGATTTGGTCCGCATTAGATGGACAATAATTAGGAGCCCATCCACATTCTGCCATTACCTTCAACCATGGTTTTTAGGATCTCGTCCGCATTATTTGGATTTTTTGGTCACTAGGCCTTGGTAGATTCCTAAATAGTTTCTTAAATATTTTATATCTTTTTTTCTCCAAAGGAAATCGTTTTTCTTTTCTTTCAAGAATTTATTTCAAGATCCACAGTTTCTTTCGTCAAAGAATAGCAAAGCTTTTATTACATAATTGAATTATAGGAAAAACGATGGCCATCTCATGGCTAAGAAGAAATTTCAAGGCTTACGCCAAGGCCTTCATTCCTAGAATCAGTATTCATGGTGTGTATGGCATTCCAGCTATTCCGTTATTTCGTGCCCCCATGCTCCCGTCAGGCTCGTCTCTTGCATGAGGCCTTGTCCCCTGACTTGTATGCGGCAATATCCTTTGAGGGATACTTTCTTCGTGCAATGGCTCGTGAGAGATCTCAATGGTGGTGGCCATCGAGCGGGGCTTTGGAAGTTGATAGCATGAGCGGGCCCGTTCCTGATCTCCTCAGATTTCTCTTATTCCCTAGGGTGTTGAGAATATCAAGGATTGATGTAGAGTTGATGGAAAAACCTTCATATCATGTATTCAGAGCCTTCCATTATTGCGGTGTATGCCGAGGACCAATCTATGATGAAGAACTTGGTCCTTTGGTTAACACCTCCAGCGTATACCGTTAGGATTACTTCCCTCATCGTCTGCTTGACTTCGCCATTGAATCCGACTAGAGAAGTAGACTTTGTGGTGATCATTTCCTCGTTTAGTCCCAAGCTTTCAATCGCATTGGTGAAGATGATGTTAGTTGAGTTGCCATAGTCGATGAGGATTCGCCTCATGAGGTAGTTAGCAACTTTCAGTGATATCAGCAGGGCATCATGGTGCGGATTTATCACTTCTCCTCTGTTATCAGTGGTGAAGCTTATTAAACCATGGTGGGGATATCACCATGCTGGACATGTCGAGCCAAGTCATGTGCAAGTACTTATCGTGCTCCTCTTTTGCCAAGGGCTTTCGCCATTCTCTAGGGCCATACTTGGCAGAATTTTCAGGTCCATACCTAGCGTTAGGCTTATCGTCCTTGGAGGCCTTGTATTGACCATGGCTTTTGGGATGATTTCTTTGTGCCAGTTGGGCCTGATAAGTTGGGTTGTGTTCCCATTTAATTTGGGCCCAGGTCTTGGAGAGTAAGTCCTCCATGGTAAGGTTGGGGTACTTAGTGAGGTCCTTGTACATGTCGCCATTGTCCAGCAGCCCCTGCCTAAAGGTTATGATGGTCGTGGAGGCGACGCATTTGGGAACCGACACCTTCACCCCATTGAATCGGTGGAGGTACTCCTTCAAGCTCTCGCCAGGGCGTTGCTTGATCTGATAGAGATCATCGGAATCACATCTCACAACTCGGCTGCTAGCGAGCTGCTTAACGAAGCAGTATGTCAGCATGGCGAAGGAGTCGATAGAGTCGTTGGCAAGGTTGGAGAACCACAATAGCGTTGGGCCAGTGACGGTTGCTCAAATTCCTTTGCACATACAAACCTCCAAGTGTTCATAGCCGATGGGGGCAGTGAACATGCGTTGGCGATATCGTGAGATGTGCGTGCCTGGATCGGTGGTCCCATCTTCTGGAGTCAAGGTTGACCAAGAGAACCTCTTAGGTACTTCGCTGTAAGCGATCGTCAACAAAAGGCGTATCTGCATAGGAGTTGGGAGTGCTCCTGAAAATCAGTGGAGCTACTCCAGTAGATGCTTTATCATGTTCTCCATGGCTTCTAGCCTCCCCGTTAGCACGACTTCCAAACCAAGGGCCTCGTTAGCGTTTACCATGTAGGGTTTGCTAGGACCGCTTTTGTGGTAAGAGCCAGGGGTCCGGTTGAGACCTGAGTTTGGAGTTTGATGCATCTGAGCCTCCTTAAAGACGACCTTCGGTGGCGTCTCGCTTAGGGTTAGCATTCATGGGACTTTCCTTTTGAATTTGACACGCCTCTCGTCGTCTTCGCCATCGTCTTCAAGCGTGTCAGTATCAGTCTCTACCGTCAAGGCTTTTAGAACCGCATTCTCGTCTTCTAAGTTCTTCAAACAACTTTCATTTTCTTTTAGTTTCGCTGCGGTAGACTCATGTTCTTGCAGCTTTGCCACGATCTGCTCGTGCTCTTGAAGTTCCGCCGAGATTTCCCCGTCGTCGACTATCTCAGGTATTTTCTCTTCGATTCGAGTCGCAGCTACTTCCTTGGAAACAGATTCGAGGTTTTTGCTACCTCCTGGTTCGGATGAACTGCCGGATTTGCTCATCTTTGATGCTTTGTTCTTGTTGAAATCTCCCCTCCTTCTAGCGCTAATCTATTTGGAGGGGGGGGGGGGTTGGACGTTCTTCGATGGAGAAGAACAAGAACAAGAACCAGGTATGTCGATTGGTTTTAGGGTTTTGGAAGAAAAAAGATTAGCGAAAGAGACAAAGTATGCAAAAGACTCTTCTTTATTGATGAATAAGAGGTCAATTACCATATGTGTGTGTTTTTGGGTGTTAAGTCTCACATCTTTGAATTAGGTTTCTTCCCTTTGTATTTATAGCTTTCGATTAAGGGTATTTCCATTTATTTTATGGATAACTCCTATATTCGAGCTTACCATACAAAAAATATTTCCCAAGATTCAATAAGGTATTTGTCCTTATCTCTTAAGATCTTAGACTTACTTAGGGGATATTTGCCCTGCCTCGGCTATGACCTCGACTTGGCGATGGTGTCTTTGGCTATGGCTATGGCCATGGTTAGCAGCTACAACTAGAGGGTTTCTTTATATCTCCTTAGTCTAGGCTATTGTCGAACTCTAAGGGAATAGAATTACCCCCAACAAAAATTGTTTGGGGGTCTTTTGCTGAGTCTTCAATGGAGAAGAACAAGAACAAAAAGTATAAGGGTTTTAGGGTTTTTGAGAGAGATGAGCGAAAGAGACCAAAAGAGTTTGTAAAACGGTTCTTCTTTATTTATGAATGAGAGAGATCGATTACAATAGTTTTGTTTGTCAAAGTTTTCGATCCTTAAATTAGGGTTCTTCCCTTTGTATTTATAGCCTTCGAATCAGAATATTTCCATATATTTTATGGATAACTTCTATATTCGAATCTATCTTACAATAAGGAATATTTCCCTATATTCATTTAACGCATTTGTCCTTATCACTTAAGATGTAGACCAACTAAGGGGATATCGGCCCTACCTCGGCTATGACCTCGGCTTGGCGGTGGTGTCCTTGGTTTACACCTACAAATAGAGAGTTTGTTTATCTCCTTGGTCTAGACTATGGTCGGATTCTTTAAGGGAATAAGATTCCCCCAATAGTTTCCCCTATTCTTCATTTTCCACGTGTGGAATTTGAAGAGTAGACCCTGTCTTAATAGATTTCAGTTTATACCTTATTTTGGGATCGACTTTGTGAAAATAAAGAAATAAAGTACAGCTCCAGCCATGGATTCTCGTTGGAATCACTAGTTCTCGCTGCCATGGTTTCATCATTGGTGAATCTCATTAGCGCTTAGTGATGTGGGTTGGTTATGTCTATGTTTAAAATTTATAAACCTAAACCCTACTTTCAATCCTGCAAGAGAACGAGGTGAATTATAGTAATTTAGGATCGTCCAAGGATTTAGAGTCTAGACTAGTAAAACCTAAGCAAAGAGAATACACTAAGAGTCCTAGTCTAGATGGGCGATTTAGATGGGGATTGTCACACGTCTCCACTAAATCTAATGATATTCAAGGCCGAACATAATGAAAATGCATAAAAGCAAGCAATAAGTAAACTTGCAAGAAAGTAAAGCAATAAAGGAGTGAACTTGGATCTAATCAATAAAAAGGTAGGATCTTGAGATAATGGTTATGGGTTTGGCGTCAATCTAGAGATGTGATTGACTTTGGTAAGACTTTGTTAGAGGATTGAAGCTATTCCTAGACCAAGGATCCTCCTATTATCGATCAACCCACTCTCGTGGCGAAGATCTATTCACCTATACACATTACAAAGCTCAACTCTCGTTTGTTGCCTATTTAAACATGTATGTGATAGTGTTCCTACAGCCCTTCTAGCCATTTAACACCTTGGTGTCCCATTGAGCAAACGACTCTAATAGCTCAAAGTGAAAAACATAAAGCTAGTTCTCTTAAGCATTTCATCGAACACTTTCTATGCGTCAATGAGCAACCAATAAACTCTAAAGAACTAAACTATATCTAGTACGGATCTATGCCAAAATCTAGCCTAATAATCCATCACAACCCTAGATATATCCCTAGCCTACCATATCTCAAGATCCAAGAAGGATCTACTCACTAAGTGTCATTGTTGGGGTGAAAAAATGGTCACGGCGAAATCGATGCCTAAAAAGCATAACGGAAACATTGTCTCTCATGAAAATCGTAAGAGGATTATCAATTCTAAGGCTCTTGCAATCTAGTCAATCTCGTCTCGACCAAATGTCGAAGCTCCACATCTAGCCAACCATAGACAATCGCTTCGCGAAGTCCAGTCACTCGTGGGCAACTAAATGCGAGAATATCGAAATCAACGTCCGAGACTTCTGAGAGATCTCAATAAACAAGTTTTGGAGCGATGAAAAGTCACCGTAAATGACGGGTAACCACGTAGCTTTTGAAATATGAGCAATACAAACAACGGCAATTCTAGTCGCCCGTTGGGAGACTAGACTCTCGTAAGGTCTAGTCACCCAACGAGCGATTAGACTCGTGTCAGGTCTAGTCGCCTGTTGGGCGACTCGGACTGCTTCCGTCTCTGCCAAAGAGATCGTGGAACCACGCCCCCTTGGATCGCCCCCTCTTGTCCTCCGTAACGCCGCCCCCGTTAGCGGACACGCGCTCTTTCTGGGGAGACCTCTCCCTTTCCAAGTTGGGAGGCATCTCGTACAGAGTGAACCCGTTCATGGTCAGTTCTAGCTCCTCTTCCGAGATCGTTTCTAGCTTAGTCTGATTCTTATGAAACGTAACCACGTTGCAAACTAGCTGTGGGGAAAAGTAACCCCAGTGGAACGGACCGTCCCGAAGAAGATCCCTAACAATGTAAGTATCTTCCAGGTGTAGGGGAAGGGGATCAAAAACTGCAAAACAAAAGAATTATCAAACATAAGCAAACGAAAAGAAAACGGTCAGAGTCTCAAAAGCGATACCCGGGAGATCCCATTTACGGCTAAAAGAAGAAACATATTCGTCCTCGTCAGAGGCACTGTCTAAACGAACGAAGAAGTGTCGCTTTTTCCAATTGTGGAAATCGGGCGTAAAGGATCGGATCACCGACATATGGTTCCTCAGCTAGAGGCAATACTGAAGCGGCAGACTCGTGCCTGTCGGAGATAAAAACGCCACTAGATAATCGACGTTTAGATCCATTCCTCGTTTGTAACAAAAAACCAAGAGTCCGACAAGGTGTTGGAGACTGGCGGGCGAGAGCTGACCGATTGATAAACTATAGTGGTCCAAAAACTGGACTGTGATCCCCAGAATGGAAAAACCATAGTCGACAAAACAACGAATGCGCCTCTTAGCACATAAAGAAACCACGAGTCAGAGAATCTGCATCCTCTCAAACCTTCGGCATTCGGAACTCCACCTCCTCTGGAACTCGATAGAAATCTCGGATGATGGCGAGGAATGATTCTCGACACCCGCTCGGCCCACTGGGATCCTTTTTGAAGGTCGGTCCCGGCGGACACCATGAGTCGGGCGGTGGAGCATCGATACCACATGTAGCACGCCATTACTCCCTCACTTCCTTAGGGTCGACCGAGTGCGGCACAAATTCGATTTCGGTTAAACGTCACCTTCCCAAACTCGTAGGCTTTCGGGGTCGAAAGTCGACAGTAAAGCATTTGCGAAAACTCGAGCATACGAAGCCATAACACAAAAGAGGATAGAGAGATGGAAAGTATAAGGAGTTTGTTTTTACCTTAAAGAATTTTTTCTTATGAAAATGAGCAAGTGAAAGATTTATAAAGTTACTCCTCTTAATTACAGAAAGGGAAATTTACTATTCATCCTTGGACGTTTTAGTCATCAATTTCGCCACACTTACCTAAGGTGCTTTAAAGTTCGTCAGAACATTCCAACAATTATTGCAAACTAGGGGGCTAGCTGTTAGGGTCAATAATGGTCACGAAGAAATCGATGCCTAAAAAGCATAACGGAAAAATTGTCTCTCTTTCCGGAATAAAAATCGTAAGACGATTATCGATTCTGAGGCTTTTGCAATCTAGTCGATCTCCTCTCGACCAAATGTCGAAGCTCCACGTCTAGCCAACCATAGACAATTGCTTCGCGAAGTCTAGTCAATTGCGCGCAAGTAAACGTGAGAGTATCGAAATCAACGTCTGAGACTTTCGAGAGATCTAAATAAACAAGTTTCGGAGCGATGAGAAGTCATCGTAAACGACGAATAACCACGTCGCTTTGGAAATACGAGCAATACAAACAACGACAAGTCTAGTCGCCCGTTGGGCGACTAGACTCTCCTAAGGTCTAGTCACCCAACATGCGAGTAGACTCGTGTCAAGTTTAGTCACTCAACGGGCGACTAGACTCTTGCCAAGTCTAGCCGCCCGTTGGGCGGGTAGACTCTCGTAAGGTTTAGTCGCCCAATGGGCAGCTAGACTAATAACACGTATAGCCGCCCGTTGGGCAACTATACTCTCGTAAGGTACTCCTAATAGGTCATTGCTAATCTATTTATTACAGAAAAACTTCTTTAGAATTCACACTTAAAGCAATTAGGTTTAATTTTTGTTTTGGTGAGTGAGCTGCATCTCAACTAGGTTTACCAAGTCTTACGCTATTAGAACTAGAATACTCGCCGACAGCTCTCGCGACCACAATTTATCACCTATTATAACGCTCAACACAGATTCAAAATAAGATCTCTATTGCTCAACTCAAATTTTCGATTTACTAGAAAGTTAGGGTTTCTTGGCTTTCCATCTAATACGAAACTCGACAGTGCGAATTTTGGTTCCCATAGTCATGGAAATCTAAAGACAAGAGTTGGGTCTTTGAGTTCCCACGGTCTTAGACAAATAGATCTAGAGAAAGAGATGAAGAAGAAAAGATCTAAATCTCTCAAAAGTACCAAGAAGTTATAACAATGTTTTAGATCTCAAAACTAAAGAAAAGTTAAGCAATGTTCAACGAAGATAAGCATTATTATGTTCTTGGTTCAATAGGAGACTATTTATACTAAATGAAGGAGTTTGGGTGCCCTAAAAAAGGGTTTCTTCACGTCAAGGGAGCCTGCTGTCGCCCCAATGTTGGCTACAATCGACCCTTGGGTCAAAAATATCTCATTTTAAAGTTTCACCTACAAATGCAAGGAAAATGGTATGCAAATGCTATATGCTCCTAAACTAGACTCTAGACTTAAACCTATGGATTCTAAGACTTATATGCAATATTTACAACCTAAATGTGGATGAAGCTAAGCTAAAATGCATCAAAATATGCATGAAAATATGTATACATTAACACCCTCAGACTTGTCCTTAATAAACAACAAAGACCAAACTTAGAAATGAGGTTTGCAAGTGGGAAGTCAAAACCAAGATAAAAAAAAAAGTAATGCTTTATGCCCAATATCCTCAAAACACGTAAAATGGTGCAAAGATCATCTAAGAGACTATGTACTTCTCCATGATCATCACAAAACAAACTCTTAGAATCTAAGCTAAGTATCCATAAACTATACCATCGCCAATTCCTTTTTATATTCAATTAAGGTTAGGCGTGAGTTCTTTACCCATGGGAAATGCATCTTATCCATTTGGTTTGGTGTTCAAAGAAGGGGTATAATGTAAAGAACTTTGAAAATATGAGGGTTCTCTCGATTTAAAATGGTTTCTCTCAAACAAAGTAGTGTTATACAATAGGCAAAAGCAAGGTGGTAGCGGAACAATATACGCATACAAAGCATTTACTTCCTCTCATTGTTTCCACCCCATTGCTTCCTAAGGATCTAGACACTTACTTGATATACTACCCATCGTAGATCTAGAAACAATAAACTTTTATTGAACCAAACGCACTCATTCTTTTTGTTTAGTAGACAAATGTTGGAGATGAGTTTCAATATTTATAATGACCTAACAACTGCTCCTAGCCAGCAAGATTAACGGGGTCTAGTTGTAGTAAGTAAGGTATCGTCCAAGGATTGAATAATTTAGAAGAGCTTAAGCAAAGAGAGTCACACTAGAAAAACCTAGTAAGAGGTGTCACAAGTCTCTACTAGATCTATCATTAGCATGTGAGCAATCAGGAACAAGTGCATAAATGAAAGGCAATAAGTAAAAGGGTACTAAGCAAAACACAAAGTAAATAACTTGAAAGCAATAAGAGAAAAGTGGATCTCAAGATAGTGGCCATTGGTTCGGGTTCAACCTAAGCAAGTAATGACTTTCCTAAGACTTTATTAAACGGTTAAAGCTATTCCCCGGTCAAGGATCCCTTTATTGTCGACCAACCCACTCTCGTGACGGAGGTCTATTCACCTATACCAACTGCAAAGCTCATCTCTCGGATTTCGCCTATCTAAGCAAGTACGTGGTAGTATTCCTCAAGCCCTTATAACCATCTAGCATCTTTGAATCCCTTTGGGCAAACTACTTTCATAGCCCAAGATGAAAAACCTAAACCTTGTTAACTCAAGCATTTCATCGAACACGTTGTAGGCGTCGATTAGCAAGCAATCTTAAGTTTGAGCACAAGACAAGATTTACCGAGAATATATGCCAAAACCTAGTCTGCTAGTCTATTACAAGCCTAGATCTAACCCTAACCTAACCACATCTCAAGATCCAAAAGTAGATCTACTCACTAAACTCCATGGAACTCAAAAGACATAGAGATTGTCTTTGAGCTTCCATAGTCAAGAGAAATAGATCTAAGAAGAGAGAGATAAGATAAAAGATCCTAAGATCTATTTGAATAAAAGCAAATGTTATTACAAAGTTTTGATCTTTTGAAATTAAGAAAAATAAGATAGAAGTTGTTCTTTTTGTTTTTGAGGTTAAGAGGTCTATTTATACTAAAAGAGATGCGAGAAAACCCTAAAACAAAGGGTTTTGGTCGACCATGTTGTCAGCCATCGA
>OVAN01003562.1:0-28631 GCA_900406275.1 Anastatica hierochuntica
AAAAAAACTTAGAAATATAAGTCAAAAACTCAAAAGTCAAAACCAATTGTATCTCAAAACCTGTTCTTCACTTCACGAACTCAAATTCTCTTCTTCAACTTCAAGTATAGGAAAGGCTTCTCAATAGAAGAAACAAAACCCAAAATCTGTAACAAAGCAAATGCAAAACTGAGTAAAGCGAGGAAGAACTCACCATTACTCCATTAGATTTACACAGAGATGAGATGAGAAACCTGTAGTTACTATGCTAGAGAGAGAGCGAGAGAGAGAGAGAGAGAGAAACTTACATGGAAGAAGAAGACGACGATGAAGAAGAATCGGAGGAGGAAGAAGACGATGTCGCCAAAGTTTCTCTGAACTTCTCAAGAATCCCTAAATCGAAAACGAGACATGTCGTTTTGAGTGATTTAAAAAAAAAAACTAAACGGGTCGGCCCTGGTTTTTGCGGGTAAACCCGTTAAATTAACGGGTTTAATTGGGCCAACCCTTCTAAGACCCATACAAAATTTGTTTAGTTGGACGGGTTTATGATCCAAAAATCATAAACAAACCCATTTAAGCCCGCGGGTTTGTGACCCATATTAACATCCCTATCCATAGGGCACGCCTTTTCGACGAAACTAGGGTTGAGCGTGAGAGGATTCATTTTCTCTTCTCTCCGAAAAATCTAGGGTTTCTCGCTCTCGGAGGCGATTTCAAAAGCGACGCCGACTCCCGGAGCTTTTCTCCATCTAATCGACGACAGACTATCTCCTCCACGACATCAGGTCAGTATCGAGTAGATTCACGGTTAATAGAATCGATTTTTGGGCTTTTGGGATCTCGGGGATTCGAAATCGATTTGGGGGTTTCGAGTTAGGGTTCTAAAACGATATGGGGGTTTCGATTTATGGTTGAAAATCGTCATGCGGGTTCGATTTAGTGTTCACTAACACTGTTTGATTGCTGTTTCCATGTCGAGGCACAAGTTCAATTCCTCACTGGCCAGGTTGATAACCTCACTATGCATGTCGAAACCCTGGAGAAGCTCTGCTTCGAATGAAACTCAAAGGTAAACTAAAACTGAACTAGAACTTAATGAATGATTTGTGTGAACGAGAACTTAATTTCCTTAAGCTAAAACAAACTGAACTAGAACTTAATTTCAAAACTAGAACTGAACTAGAACTTAATTTCCTTTAATTATGTGTTCTTAAGCTAAAGCAAACTGAACTTAATGAATGATTATGTGTTGGTTGGTCGCTGTGATTTGATGTGTAATGAATGATATGTGTGAATGTTGAGCTTTTCTTTATGGTTCAACACTTTTATTTTTTTCAGATCTTGTTGCTGTTGAAACTGTTTAGTTAAGTAGTGATGGGAATTTGGATTAGTTCATTCTTTTCTCATTCTCAAGAACTCTGTTTGCTCTTAGTGATTTTTTAGTTCCTGTTTATGTGATTGCTTCATAAGAAATGAACTGAACTAAAACTAGAACTAGAACTAAACTGAAGTAGAACTAGAACTAAACTAGAACTAGAACTAGAACTAGTTCTAGTTCTTAAGCTAAAGCTACACTAAAGTACACTAAACTGAAGTTCTTAAGCTAAAGCAAACTGAACTAGAACTTAATTTCCTTTAAAAAAACTTTCATTAATTCTGCGTTGGTTGGTCGCTGTGATTTTATGTGTAATGAATGATATGTGTGAATGTTGTTGTGTAATTAACTATAATGAATGTTTGGTAGTTAGAATTTGTTTAACTGTGTAAGCAAAAATTAGTTTAAAAAGATATCAAAACCACTTCAGAAAACAATTAACAACTTAAAAGAACAAAGAAAAACCAAACTGAAAACAGAAACCAACTTAAAAACACCAAGGAAACCAAAATGGATCCTTTTTCCCAAAACTCTTCCGGGTTTGTTAACCTATTAGCTTCCCAGAGCAGTCAAACAATAGACTTAGAGTCTTCTGAGGTTCCTAGGTTTAGTAGTCAGAGCTCTGAAGATCCTAAACCAGTGGAAAGGAGAAAGTGGACACCAAAAGAAGACATTGTCCTCATCAGTGCTTGGTTGAATACCAGCAAGGATCCCATAGTGAGTAATGAGCAGAAGGTAGGATCATTTTGGAAGAGAATAGAGGAGTATTTCAATTTAAGCCCCCAGCTCAGTGGCTTAGCTCCTAGAGAGTCAAGTCAATGTAAGCAGAGGTGGGGAAGAGTGAATGAGCAGGTGTGCAAGTTTGTGGGATGCTATGAGGCCGCTTTGAAGGAGCAAGCTAGTGGCCAAAATGAGAATGATGTCATGAAGGCTGCCCATGACATCTTCTTAAATGACTACCAGGTGAAGTTNAGGGAACTTAGGTTTGATCAAAAATGGAGATCAAACTCTTTGTCCAGAGATGGTGCGAAGGAGAAAAGGAAGGAAGTTGCGGAGGTGGTGCCTGACTTGGAAGAGGTTAGGCCTTCTGGTGTTAAGGCTTGCAAAGCAGCCAAACGCAAGAAGCATGGGAACGAAGCAGCCTTTGATCAATTACAAAGCATGCTATCTGTGAAAGAGAACATATCCAAACGAAAACTCCTTGATCGTCTCCTTGCCCAAAAAGATGCACTTTATGATATAGAAGTGTCTTTAAAGAACAAACTCATATCTGAAATGCTTTGATCTGGTCAGTTTAACTTGCTTGTTTTGTTGTTATTGATTGAATCTTATTTAACTTGCTTGTTCTATTGTTCTTGATTGAAACTGTTTTGTTGATTGAATCTTATTTAACTTGCTTGTTCTGTTGTTCTTGATTGAATCTGTAATGTTGAGTGAATCTGCTTTAACTTACTTCCTGTTTCTGTTTTATTTTGTAGGTCACGGATTGAATCAAGCAACTTGTCTACTGGCTTGAAGTGTAGTGTACTTGCTTCAACTTCTTTACCTTGTTTGTCTGTTTGTTTCACGGGAAAGTGTAGTGCTTTGTATGTTTCTACACTTTTTTTTTCATTCTCCGGATATGTAATCTCCAGCACTCTATAAACTATGACTCTCTTTGTGTCTCAAATATGCAACAGACACAACTTCTTCTGTTTTAAATTGTCTCTCTACTTCTCTTAAATCTATAAACTTGTTCTATCTTTACTTTTCTTTCCAAACACTTAACCAAATTTCCAAACACTTAACCAAAATTCCAAACACTTAACCAAATTGCAAATTTGTTGTTCATTTTTCTTCTAAAAAAAATATAACAATGTCTTCCTCATCGTCTAATGGCGTAGATGAAAGGTTAGACGAAGCTTTTGAAGAAATGTTCGACCAACAATTTGATCAAATATTCGACTCAAGCGTTAATGTTCATGCCAACAAGCCAAAGAGACGAGCTTATATCGAAAGAGATCGGAAACAAGGACACAATCTACTATGGAACTACTATTTCAGGGAACATCCTACATACCCACCGGAAATGTTTAGGCGGCGTTTTCGAATGAACAAGCCACTGTTCCTTCGCATTGTCGATCGCCTAAATAATGAAGTTCCATATTTTGAGCAACGAAGAAATGCTCACAGAAGGCACGGGCTATCTGCACTTCAAAAGTGTACAACAACTTTACGTATGCTGGCATATGGTCAATCGGGAGATACGTATGACGAATATCTCCGACTTGGTGAAAGTACTGCACTTTTATGTTTTGAAAATTTCACTAATGGGATAATACAATTTTTTGGAGATGAGTATCTAAGGAGACCTACACCAGATGATCTTCAACGATTACTCGATGTTGGAGAGGTACGTGGTTTTCCACGAATGATAGGCAACATCAACTGTATGCATTGGGAGTGGAAAAACTGCCCAACGGCTTGGAGAGGGCAGTACACACGTGGTTCAAGAAAGCCAACAATTGTCTTAGAGGCTGTGGCATCACATGATCTTTGGATATGACACACATTTTTCGGAGCTCCAGGTACCCTCAACGATATTAATGTTCTTGATTGATCACCAATTTTTGATGACATTTTACAAGGTCGAGCTCCTAAAGTTAATTTAAATGTCAACGGCCACAATTATCATATGGCATACTACCTTACCGACATAATTTATCCGAAATGGTCAACATTTATCCAATTCATCCCACTTCCTCAAGGTCCTAATGCAGAGCTATTTGCTGAACGTCAAGAATCCGCCAGAAAAGATGTCGAACGTGCTTTTGGAGTATTGCAATCTAGGTTTGCAATAGTTAAAAACCCAGCTCTACTATGGGACAAGGAAAAGATAGGAAGGACTATTAGAACTTGTGTCATACTGCACAATATGTTAGTAGAGAACAAACGAGACGGAAACACTCAGTATGATACATCTGACTTCGTAGCAGGAGAGTCAAGCAGAAGTTCCCAGGTTGATTTCTCGTACTCTACGGACACCCCTTCCTATATCGGTAATATGCTTGGCATTCACAATCAAATTCGGGATAAACAGAGACATGATCGTTTGAAAGCTGATTTAGTTGAAAATATTTGGCAAAAGTTTGGTAATCTAGATGAATAATCTTTGTATGTTCATGAATTCTCATTGTATTGAATAAAAACTTTTAAAAAATGTTAAAAATATTTTTTTTATTCTTAAGAACCCCATCTTCAGGTTCACCAATGGAAGAACAAAACAAATACAGGTTCATCACTATTCGTGGCTCCACTATAAATATATTAAAAAATTCGTATGAACCCCAAGAGGTGGTTCACTAATGGGCATGCTCTAACCTTGTGAGATAGTGTGGTTGGTGTTTGTCCTAATGGGTTAAAAGTTGATGGACTTAGATGCGAAGGCCCAAACAATGATGTCAATGGAGGAATCAGATATATGGGCCAGGTCCAGGATCATTATAAAATACTGATAAATACAAAAAAAAAAAAAGCAGAAGAGAGAAAAACAGAATAGAATAACAAACTTTTATTCTTTCTCTTCATCTTAAAATCTTGTAACAACCTCCATTGAAGGAGAAGCTTCAAGCTTGTAACTCTGATCGACTTAGTGAATTCCCAGACTTTTATCCTGAAGAGAGATGTACCCAGTCACGGAGAACTCTATAATCGCTTGATTGTTCTTGGTTCTATTCTTCTACTCTTCTTTACTAGCGACAAATCAATCGGTGAGTTGCAAATCACCATTGTTGAGAGGAGCTGCGAAAAGAAGAACACAAATATAGATCAAAATCAAGTTGAAATCTGTAGAGAATCAGATCTGATTTCTTGACAAGTGGTATCGGAGCAAGGCATTAAATCAATCTAAGAATCAGAAGTGATTCAGGCTACAGAGAATATTCAGAGATCATTCAGTTGGAAAAGGATTGATAGATCTAGTGCAAAGTCTATCAGTTTCTCTGAAAAGTGTTTCAGGTTTCTGTTGCTGTTGAGTTTTTTGGTTCTCTTGGTTCTTTGTATATCTGTAGGTATCAAAGGAAAATCTTGAGAGTTTAGCCAATAATGGATCCAACACCAGGGAGGTTTGAGATAGAGAAGTTCGATGGAAAAGGTGATTTCGGTTTGTGGAAATTCAAGATGCAATGCCAGCTTGAGATACAGGGATTGTTATCTGTTATTCAGGAAGGGTTTGTTCTTACTTCTGATACTGGAAAAGGTAAAGATGGTGAAGAGGTTAAGCCTGATCCAAGAAAGGAAGAAAAGGATCTTACGGTGAGAAGTCTGTTTAGTACATCCTGAGTGATGTTATCCTTAGGAAGATAATGCATGAGAAAACTGCTTTGGGTATGTGGAAAGCTCTAGAGAGGGACTACCAAACTGAGTCTCTTCCTAACAGAATTTACCTAAAGAAAAGATTCTCATGCTAAAAATGGATGAGGATAGATCCATTGAAGATAATAATGAGAATTTCTTAAAGCTTATTGCAGACTTAGCAAGCTTGGATATATAAGTGTCTGATGAAGATCAAGCAATACAGCTGTTATCAGGACTTCCAGCTGCTTATGAGCCATTAGTTCACATCTTACAATATGGCTCAGGTAAGGATACCTTAACAGTCAGTGAAGTGGTCACAACAGCTTACTCGAAAGAAAATGATCTACGTCAAAAGGGTCTTCTGAACAAGTCAAAACAGTCAGATGCACTTCTGGTGGATTCAAGGAGTAGATCTGAGAAGAGGTCAAATGGTACAGGAAATAAAAATCAAGGGTCAAGAGGAAAATCTAAGTCAAAACAGAGATCAAAGTACAAGAACAAGGGGTCAGAGAAAAATGTTAAAGCTTGTTGGGTATGTGGCAGTGAGGATCATTGGAAGCGTGACTGTCCTGAAAGAAAGAAAATAAGCTCACAGCCAAGACACTCTAATGCAGCAAATGTGGCTCTAAATCTGCCAGAGCCCATTGCTCTAACAACAAGCCTGATTGCTTCAGAGGATCAATGGGTCTTAGACTCTGGATATTCTTTCCACATGACACCCAAGAAAGAACTTCTTATTGATCTTGTTGAGTTTGAGGGCAATAGAGTATTAATGGGGAAAAATACTTTCTGCATGGTTAAGGGGACAGGGAACATCACCATTGAGAACACAGATGGGAGTATTGTTACTCTGAGCAAAGTCAGATATGTGCCTCAGATGGGGAGAAATTTAATTTCATATGGACAACTAGAACAGTCAGGTTGTAGTTACTCTGGAAAGGAATATAAAGTGAATTTCTTCAGAGGGAAGCAAAAGGTGTTAACAGGGAAGTAAAATAATGGGTTTTTTTACTTGGAGGGAACTGTTAGACAGCCGGAGACAAATGTATCAAGTGATCATATGAACAAGATTAAATTGTGGCACACAAGACTTGCTCATATGAATCTCAAATCTATGAGATTCCTGGCAAAGAAGGGTTATCTTAAGGAGTCAAAAGTTAAAGATGAATTGGGATTTTGTGAGTCATGTGTGTTAGGAAAATCACATAAACAGAGTTTTACAAAAGCTAAGCATACAACCATAGAGATTTTAGAATACATTCATTCAGATCTATGGGGCTCTTCAGAGGTCACTTCAAGCTTATCTGGAGCCAAATACTTTATCACTTTTATAGATGATTTCTCCAAAAAGTAAGGATTTAATTTTTAAAGTCAAAGGATGAAGCTTTCAAGCGGTTTTAAGAGTGGAAGACTCTGGTGAAAAATCAAACAGGAAAGAGGATAAAATACTTAAGAACTGATAATGGCTTGGAGTACTGTAACTTGCAGTTTGATAAAATGTGTAAGGAGTCTGGGATTAAACGGCATAAGACATGTCCATACACTCCACAACAGAATGGTGTGAGTGAGAGGATGAACAAGTCCATTATGGACAAAGTCAGGTCAATGTTGTCAGAGACAGGCTTAGAAGGAGAGTTCTGGGCAAAGGCAGCATCAACTGCTGTTTATGTAATAAACAGAACCCCAACATCAATTGATTTTGCAATTCCAGAGGAAGTCTGGTGAAAAGGAGAGCCAGAATATGGACATTTGAAGAGCTTTTGATGTGCTGCATATGTGCATATTGTTCAGGATAAGATAAGCCCTAGAGCCACAAAGGGTATCTTTCTAGGATATGCACAAGACTCAAAGGGTTACAGAATATGGTTGCTACAGGAAGGAAATGTGACTATCAGTAAGGATATTGTGTTTGATGAGACAAGGCTTTATAGACACATCCTAGATACAGATGAACAGAAGGATGATTCTGTTACAGAAAAGCCTAAGAAAAGGGTCACTTTCAGTAGCAACTTAGAAGAGTTTCTAGATCAGGAAGGATCAACCAGTAATGAGTCTAGTCAGGGAAGGAATTTTACAAGACAACCAACAGGAAGGAGAAGAAGAATCATAAACTGATTCATAATCTGAGGAAGCAATAGAAGGTGTTCAAGAGACAGGGTCTCATGATTCACTCAATGAAGAGAGCATGAGTGGTTATTTGTTGGCTAGAGATAGACAGAGAAGGACAATTAGGCCTCCATCCAGATTTGAGAATTCTGATTTTGTGACTTATGCACTGGCTTGTGCTGGAGTAGTCAATCTGGAGGAACCTAAAACCTATAGGGAAGCACTAAAGAGTAGTGAAAATGATTACTGGAATGGAGCCATGGAGGAAGAAATAGATTCACTATTGAAGAATTATACATGGGACCTGACTGATAAACCAAAGGGGAAAAAGGTGATAGGGTGTAAGTGGATTTACAAATTAAAGCCTGGAATACCTGGTATTGAACAACCTAGGTACAAGGCTAGGTTAGCGGCAAAGGGGTTTTCACAAGTTGAAGGTGTTGATTACAATGAGGCTTTTGCACCTGTTGTGAAGATAATGTCTAGCAGGCTACTACTCTCAGTTGTTGTTAACAGAGATTTGGAGCTGGAACAATTAGATGTTAAGACAACATTTCTCTATGGGGTGTTAAATGAGGATATTTACATGGAGCTGCCATAGGGATATGTACAAAAGGGTTTTGAGGATAAAGTTTGTATATTGAGAAAGTCTTTATACGAATTGAAGCAGTCCCCAAGAGAATGGAACCATAGATTTGATGCATTCATGGTCAAACATCACTACAGGAGAAGTGAGTATGATCCATGCGTGTACTTAAAAGGATCTAAGGTTGAAGATATGGTCTATCTACTGTTATATGTAGATGACATGTTAATAGCATCTAAAAGTAAGATGGTGGTTGATGAGCTTAAAGAGATTTTAAAATCAAAGTTTGAGATGAAGGACCTTGGTCCATCAAGGAAAATATTGGGTATGAAGATTCTTAGGGACAGAGAAAAAGAAATTTTGACTCTGTCTCAAGGAGAATATCTAGGCAAAGTTTTAAAAACTTTTGGAATGTGGGCTTGTAAGGTTGTTACAACTCCATTGGGTTCTCAATTCAAGCTTAAGAGTTTGTCAAAAGAGGAAGAGGCTGAGCAGGCTAAAAGGATGGAGGACATACCTTACTCTAGTGTTGTGGGCAGCCTGATGTATGTCATGGTGGGTTCAAGACCTGAGTTGGCATATTCAGTAGGAATGGTCTGCAGATTCATGGTTCCTCCTGGACAAGAACACTGGTTAGCCGTGAAGTGGTTACTAAGATATATAAAAGGAGCTATGGACTTGTGCTTAACCTTTACAAAAGAGGATGACTTCAGGATTCGAGGATAATGTGATTCAGACTTTGCGTCTGATTTGGATAGGCGCAGGTCCATCTCTGGCTATATGTTCACGGTGGGTGGAAACACAATAATTTGGAAGTCTACATTACAGAAGGTTGTTGCTTTGTCAACAACGGAGGCTGAATATATGTCTTTATCTGAAAATGTTAAAGAGGCATGATGGTTAAAGGGCATCTGTGAAGAGATGGGTTTTAAGCAAGAGGCAATTGAAATCAATTGTGATTCTCAGGGAGCTATACACCTAGCTAAGAACCACATGTATTCTGGAAGAACGAAGCACATAACAATCAAGTACGATTTCATCAGGGATGTTATAGCTCAAGATGATGTGAAGTTATAGAAAATTCATACGTCTGTGAACCCAACATATATGCTAACTAAGTCATTACCTGGAGAAAAGTCCGTCGGATGCTTGAGGAAGCTTAAGGTTCTTGAGGCTTGAGTAGCGAAGGGCGTTGCCGTCTCTGGAAGGCGAAGGGAGATGACAGATTAAGGTGGAGAAGTTCAGAGGTTTGTCGGAATAGGCAAACTGAGGTGGAGCTCTTTACTGGTTACAAAAGCTACAAGGGTTTCAAGGGAGAACTGGATCTCGGGTTCATCGGGAAGAGATGAGGGCGAAAGGATAAGCAGAGATCAGGTTTGTGTCATGTTTCTTTGGCAGAAAGACATGATAAGGTTCCAAGATAGGGGAAAGGTCAGGTGGGATGGTCAGAGAAAGTCAGTTACAGAGGAGTTTTTTGATAGTGGTCGGAAAAGCTTGAGGCGGCTAAGGGAAACACACTCACCAAGGTGGAGTTTGTGAGATAGTATGGTTCGTGTTTGCTCTAATGGGTTAAAAGTTGATGGTCGTAAACGCGAAGGCCCAAACAATGATGTTAATGGAGGAATCAGATATATGGGCCAAGTCCAGGTTCATTATAAAATACTGATAAATACAAAAGAAGCAGAGGAGAGAAAACAGAATAGAATAACAAACTTTTCTTCTTTCTCTTCATCTGAAAATCTTGTAACAACCTCCATTGAAGGAGAAGCTTCAAGCTTGTAACTCTGATCGACCTATTGAATTCCCAGGCCTTGATCCTGAAGAGAGATGTACTCATTCACGGAGAACTCTATAACTGCTTGATTGTTCTTGGTTCTATTCTTCTACTCTTCTTTTCTAGCGACAAATCAATCCGTGAGTTGCAAATCACCATTGTTGAGAGGAGCTGCGAAAAGAAGAACACAAGTATAGATCAAAATCAAGTTGAAATCTGAAGAGAATCGGATCTGATTTCTTGACAAACCTAATAATCCCCACCACATTTTCTTTACTTGTTAATCTGATTCTTACCAAAGTTTTATTTTGTTGAATTCGTTCGGATCTAATCCTTCTATGTTCTTTCTTCTCTACGGAAAATACACATTCTCAGGAATTTTGACCATTGGCGACGGACCAATTCTTAAATGATGCTACTTTACTCGAAGTCGGAGAAAACTTGGTTATATAGCTTTGTTGTTGGAAAACAAAAACCAAAATTTGCTTAGTGTTCATAGTTTGCGAACACTTTTTGATGAAAAGGCCAAGTTTATAAGCCTTATTTGCTTATGTGCGTATGATGGGTGTTCAAGTGTTTCGGGTCGGCCGGTTCAAGTTTATTTGTGATTGGATTTTCTTGGTGGGAGATTACACCCAGTTCAGATATTTTAAAATTTGGGTTGGACTTCGGTTCAGGTTAATTCGTGATCGGGTCGGATATGATAAATCGAGTGAAACTCAAATACATTCAAAATGGATTCGGGTTCAGATAATTTTAGGTTTTTTGAGTTTGGTTTTTTTTTGAATTTCTTTTCGAATTTTTCGGATCTCGGGTTCAATTCGCGATTTTAGGATATACATATTTCAAGCTCGAATCTGGTTCGAAACTTTTAAATTTTGTGAGTTTTTCGGACATCCATTCGAGTTCGGGTAAAATCCAATAATACGCCAAACATAATCTATTTGAGTATTTATACGAATTGATTCGAATTTGGATTGAAATTTTTGGGTTGGGTTTCGGAATTTATGAACAACCCTAGATAGTACGATTCATTTTCTAACATTGCTCCGAAAAACCAATCCATTCGAGTAAAAAAAATGTAGAAGCTATTTGTATTCTAGATCAAAACAATCTTACTACCCATTAAAACGAGGTTTTTCTTCATCAGTGGGCGGAAGTCACCATGTCCTCGAAGGTTGAGTTCATTTTTTCCCACAAAATCATTGAGAAAATGTGAAATTGCGCTCTTTCTCATAACGATGAAAGACCAATAAAATCAATCACGATTAAATGAGAATCAGAGTGTCTCGATGGAGATGTGGGAGGAAAACATCGAAGAAAGATTGACGTGATCGTTCCCATCGGGACGAAAGCCAGGGGCAGCTAAAGAAGATCCATTCTCAACGGTTAAAATTATTCAAGTTTGACGTGATGGATAATTTTCATTTTTAATTTACCTGCTTAAATCGAAAATTTGTGTGAATGAATGTATGAAATCACACGTGTCCAACGGAGAAAGAGGAAGTTATTTGTGGAATGACTTTGTGAATTATTAGTAAGCGATGTAAAATTTATTATCTTACATATTAGCAGAAAATAAGGAAGATCCTTTTCGAATTGAAGGCAAGATTGAGGAACTGGCTTATAGAAAACTTGGATTATGGACTTTGGGTCCACCTATTTGGTTTGTTGGGAAAGCAATACCAGTTTCAACTACTAAATATTTTGAGTTTAATAATATTGATTTGTAGCGATAGGAGACTACACAAGAAGCTGAGACTATATAAGAATGGTGATGACATTTGTTTGGGCTATCAGTTATGGTTCTCATTCAAAGCTTGGACTCTCAGCTTTAAGGTTCTCTGGTGTTTGTTTCTGGAAGGCGATTTTTAGTCTATTAGTGTCAAGTCTTGTGTAGGATTGGTGGAGTTATTCTCTGGAAAAGAAATGGCGCATATAAGAAAGGAAGGCGCCTGATATCTCCTTGGCGATGGGGATTAGCTTCGAGACATAGATGGGTCTGGTTTTGTAGCCATCTCGGAGCTTCATGACGATGGAGATAGAGGCTGGCTTTCTGGATTTCAGCGACTTGTGTCGACTTTTGGTTTGGTTCTCCTAGGGAGAAAGGATCTAACAGGGTTTGTGTTTGAGAGGTTTGACAATGATTGGATTAACTTTGGCTATGATTATCAATATCTAGTAGACGTAAAGGAGATTCGAGGGATTATCCACCCGAGAGTTAATCAAATAATGTATTGTATTAACGTTGATACTCAATTGATGTTTTATATTATCGGTCATACTCGTTTATACATTTGTGATGTAATTATTTTTTTTATCAGTAAAGATAGTTCTATTATCTAAAGGATATAGATTACGATATATGTTGGTAAAAGCATGAATATGCTATTTATTTTTGGTTTGTAGTACAAAGGAACAAATAGAAAAAAGGAACTTTGACATCGTTTCAAATTTCACATGATACAATCATGGGAAAAATCGAGTATGAGTGTCAAGGTGACGAAGGGTGGTACTAAGGTGTCTGTTCCAGCCTCGAACGCGAAAAAAGGATGGTGGATCCCCTGAAACCACTTGCTTATCCGTGAGGATATTGAGTTGGAATTGTCAAGGTCTAGGTAGTGATATGACAGTTGATACTTTAAGGGATTTGTAGAAGAGATTTAAAGCTGATATCTTATTTTTTCGAAAAAAACATTATTTGTTTTATTTAATAAAATTGAAATCTCATTTTGGTTTTAGCAATTTATGTACGGTTGAACTGCGTGTTTCGAGTGGTGGTTTGACACTAAAAATGAATGGTTACATAGAATTACATGTTCTTAATAATAGTGATCGTATTATTGATGTTAACGCTTTGATCAATGAAAAATAACTTTTCCTTTCTTTTATTTACGGTGATACCATGGTTAGAAAGAGATAATTGGTATGGGACCGATTGAGAAACATTGGGATGCAAAGAATAGAACTGTGGATGATGATGGGTCATTTCAGTGAACTCACGATGAATCATGAGAAAAGGATGGATAATGAGATCCATTATTTCTTTTGTCGCATTTAATTCAATGTTTCAACATTGTGGGATGATCGAGTTCCCATGTTCCAGTAAATTCCTATCCTGAAAGGGTACCATGAATAGACAAAATGACCGACGTAAATTAGATAGACTAGTTGGCAATGAGGAATAGCAGGTGTCGTACCCTTATTCAAAAGTGGAATATTTGGCAACGATTGGATCTAACCATAAACCAATCCTTTTAATGTTCGAATCTACCCTCAGACAAGTTTCAAAACAATTCAGATTTGATAAATGATGTTTAGGCAAGGAAGGTCTACAAGAGGCAGTTGACTGGGGATGACATAGGACAAGAAACTTCATACCTCCAATGTTTGTAGATAAAATTAGAAATTGCATTCGGTGGAGGAAGGACAATATTTTGTCGGGACATGCTAATATTACTTCCTTAAAAGATGCACTGGAGGAAGCGGAAAATGATGATTTGGTTACCTAAGATGAGATTAATGCGATAAAAAGAAGTTAAAGGAGACTTATAAGGATGAGGAGGTCTAGTGGCGAAAAAAGTGATGGAATTTATGGTTAAAATAAGTAGATAAGAATATTAAATTTTTCCATGCAACCACAAAGCAAAGGAGGGCGAGCAATAGGATAATAAGATTGTTTAATTCTCAAGATGTATGAGATGAGACAGAGGAAGGATGGAGGAAATAACGACTAATTATTTTGATGTCTTATTTAAACCATCATATACATGAGATTTTTCTGAGGTACTTGGGTCTGTCCAATCGGTTGTATCAGGGAGTATGAACTTATCTTTGACATGGGATATATCAGAGCACAAGGTTAGGACAACTTTGTTCACGATGCATCCAGAAAAAGCTTCGAGACCAGATGGTATGGCTGCTCTCTTTTATCAGAGATTTTAGAGAACACTTAAAGAAGATCTAGTGGTACTAGTAAGGAATTTCTTCCAAAACGGAAAATTCGATGGGTGTCTGAATGAGATGAATATTTGTTTGATCCCCAAGACAGAAAACCAAAAAGATGGAGAGGTTTAGACTTATCAGTCTTTGCAATGTGGGATTTAAGATTATATAAAAAGTAATATGCTTACGCCTTAAGAAGATCTTACCCAAATTGGTGTCTGAAACTCACTCGGCATTTGTCTTAAGCCGACTAATAACAAATAATATCTTGATAGCACATGAAATGTTTCATGCTTTATGTATAAGTAAAAAATGTTGTTATGATTGTATGACTATCAAAAAGGATATGAGCAAAGCGTATAACCAAATGAGTGGTATTTTTGCAGGCAGCTCTATACCGACTTGGTTTTGAACCACCATAGGTTTCATGGATGATGTGGTGTACTTCTTCCGTCTCTTATAACGTGCTATTGAATGGGAGCCTAAAGGCGAAATAAGGCCTGGTTAGCGATTGCGGAAAGGGGAGCCACTATCTCCATATTTGTTTATTCTTTGTACGGAAGTCTTGATCGTGAATTTAAGATATGAGGACATGAGTAAATTGATAATGGGTCTAAAGCTAGCACGGGAAAGCCCAAAAATATATCATTTGTTGTTTGCAGATGATAGTCTTTTCTTCTACAAGGTAGCGGATGCTCAAATTTGATCGATCTCGAGATATTGCGGAAGTGTGGTGCGTCATTGGGCCAAGACATAAATTTCGACAAATCGTCGGTTTTGTTTGGAAAAAATGTTCCTGGCAAAACAAAAGATTATATGAAAAATATGTTAGGTATTGTTAAGGAAGGGGGCATGGGAGATTATTTAGGTATTCCTGAAAGTTTAGGTGGATCACAAAGTAAAATATTTAAATATATTAAGGAATGGTCAAATAGTCGAATAAATGGATGGTCATCCAAATTTCTATCCAAATGGGGCAAAAATATACTAATTAGATTAGTTGCTCTTGCTTTGCCTACTTATGTCATGTCTTGCTTCTAACTTCCCTAAGAGTTAATCTCGAAATTAACTGGTGCGATTTCTAAATTTTGGTGGAGTTATGATGGATGTAATCGCGATCTCCATTGGATTGCATGAAATAAATTTTGTACCCCGAAAGAGGAAGGGGGTTTGGGTTTCAAGTCCTTGGAGACTTTTAACTCGGGATTACTTGATAAGTAATTGTGGAGATTGTATCAATTTACTAATTCTTTGGTTGCATGGGTCTTGAAAGGAAGATATTTTCGGAGATTTCATCCAACTTTTGCAAAAAAACTGTATTCATCGTCCTTTGGATGGAGGAGTATTTCTTCATCATACGAATTATTAAGACGAGGTACCCGAATTGGTGTAGGGTCTGACTTGAATATATCGGTTTAGGATGATTCGTGGATGCCAGATGATTTTCCTTGACCAACATGGAGAAGAGGTAGTTGGTTAAACCTTAATCTAAAGGTTCAACATATGATTATTCCTTACACAATGGATGTCATTTACCAATTCTTCAAGAGTTTATGAATCTAATGACAGAATGCTTATCAGGGGTATACAACCAAATAGGGCTGTTAAAAGAGATATTTTTCTCTAAAACACTACTACATCTAGGAAATATACGGTTAAATTGGGATATCGCCTTCTTGAAAAGTGGACAAAGAAAAATGGTGCATATTTAGAAAAAGGAACGAGCCTCAATTTATTGAAAGCTCAAGTTTGGAGATTGGATTGCCTGTTAAAAATGATGAACTTTATGTGGCAGATAGTTTCGGATGTGTTTGCGGTGTTGAAATGACTATCACAACGAGGAGTATTGTGTGATATTACTTGTAAGCGATGTGGTATGATTGAAGAGACAGTTAATCATGTCTTCTTCGAATGTCCTAATTCGATAAAGGTGTGGTCTTTGTCTTTGGTTCCAATCACGAACTAAAGCTACCCTTTACGCTCAGTATTCACGAATCTAAATTACCTTTTATGGAGAATTCCGCCGCTTTTAGAAAAAAATGTAAAGAACGAGATTTATATATGGTAAATATTCTTTTGGTGGAAAGCTAGGAACTATAAGGTGTTTCAAAGGATAGAACGGAGGCCAATGTATTTTGTTATGTCGAGAATCATAACAAATTCCTCCCGAAGAAAGGCAAGACTTGACTTAGGAAATAAGCAGTGCAACAACGATTTGTTGCAAAGTGGATGGTTCCTGGAAAATTACGGACCCAAGGTCATGTTTTGGATGGATTTGTGAAACTCCAGAGGGTAGGACGATTTTTATCAGGGCCAAAAACACAAGAAGGAGTTTAACACCACTACACTGCAAGATGGAAGCTCCTTGGTGGGCTATGTACGAGATAATTAATAGAAGGATAGATTGTCAGGACTTTAAGAAAGACTGCGCACAATTTATTTTCATTATTTAGGATCCTGAAGAATGACCAATTTTCTCAAATTTCATTGACGAATTCTGCACCTTTCATGTTTTGTTCCCTCTTTTTAATATTTTTTTAATTTTTCGTTCTCTTAATTCTAATGCAGATTGTCTAACGCGAACTACCAGATCCTGTGATACGGAGATTTCCTTTATAAACTCTTTCTCTCTTGATTGGATCACCAATTTGCGGTTTGTTTAATAATTAATGAAATGGTTGGATATTTTTTAAACGAATATGTTTACAGAATTCAAAAAAGTAATTTATTATTGGTAAAATTTTTGTTGAAAGGTAATACTATTTTTGATACAAACTATTTTTCTAAACTTACTATTTCCATTTTTCCTTGTTAAATACAATCTAATTTTAAATTACCTATTTATTAGTCAACAAATACAACCAATAAACTTTTTTAATGGTTAGTAATCAAAGTTGGAGTAGAAAACTTAATATTTATCTAAAAATTATTTAAGTTTTTTCACAGTTTTTCTAGAGTCTCATATCTTATATCATATAGTTAAGTATGAAATTAGGTTGCACCATATTAAAAGTTAGACTTTTTTTTTAAAAAATTGTAACTTTAAAAGAAAATTAATTATTATAAAAATCAGCCGGTCAAACATTCAATAAGCAAATTCCATTTAGGATTTGATAATTTAAACCACAGTTTTTAAGAGGACGAAATGTTAGAACAATAAAATATGTGAATGTTATGAAAAATATTAATAAAGAAATTAGATTTATTAAATAAAAAGAAAAATATTTTTTACTTTTAAATAATAAAAACTACATGCATTACTAAATTAAAATTAAAAAATAACAAATAAAATTAAATAATTTTTAAAATCAAAATTATTTTAGTAAAAAATTAAAATTTAAGATATCTTATGTTTATATATAAATAATCTTTATTTTTGAAAATTGAAATTTTAAGAAGGAAACTAATTGTTAAAAAAACTGCAT
Source organism: Anastatica hierochuntica (assembly GCA_900406275.1). Lineage (NCBI taxonomy): Eukaryota > Viridiplantae > Streptophyta > Magnoliopsida > Brassicales > Brassicaceae > Anastatica > Anastatica hierochuntica. The sequence continues at coordinate 17,529 of OVAN01003562.1, forward strand.
TGAATCGAATATTCAGCGACAGTGACTCTTTTAGGATTGATAATCTAAACTCATAATTTTTACAAGACAAAAAATTAGAACCAACATAGTATGTGAATACTATGCAAATCATAGATAAATAAAATGGATTGGTGTATCTTAAAATTTTATACCAACACAGTAAATGCTTTTGACATAATATAAAAATAACACGATTAAGATTTTAAAAATTATGATTGGTAATATATTATACAAATGTCGATCTACAAAATATCATATAACAAAATTACCAAATTAAAAATTTTATATTTTTTTCATGTCTACATACTGCGATGAGGACTACTTTACAATTTTTGAGGAAGAAAAAGGAAGAGGAAACATGAACAAATAATGTAAGGATATTTTTTATCAATCGATTGTGGGGTGATTTTTCGGAGGGGTTAGTGAGAGGATGATTTAGAGATATTTTATGGATTTCATAAATTGACAGATTTTAACAATTTCAACAGATTTGTATGGATTCTGAAAAAAAATGTATATCTGTAATTATAGATTCGATTAATTGATTGTTATGGATTATTGTGGATTCTCATTAATTTATATTAACTTTTTAATATATTTTATTTGTAAATTAATTATAATATATCATATCTTTTGGAAGTTTTCCAATAAATTGTACCCTTTTCAATAAGGCATGTTTATTGATTTATAATGGAGATAAGTTGATGTCGTGTATTGCTTTCTTCCATTCCTCTTCTCATCGAGAACAAAGTTACACAGGTAAATCACTTTCTTTTTCTTTCATTGTTAATATGATTATTTGTCTCTGATGTTGATATTCATATTTACGTGATAATTGTTCCCACGTTTTTTTTCTTTTACTAATAATGAGTAGCTTTCGATTAAAATAGCAATGAGTGATAAAGAAAAAAACCAGTATAGTTCATGGAATCAAGAGGAGACCAAAGTTTTAATAGAACTATTTGTGGAGAGAAATCAATATGGATGGCGTGACGATAACGATGTCTTGCACAAATCAGCAGTAGAACAAAAAGTTTTACCGATCCTTAATGAGAAATTTGGATGTCAAAAAATCACAAAAATTACCAAAGTAGAATGATATATGTAAAGCTCAATATATGTTTTACATTCCGATTTTGGATGGGATTCTGTGATGAAAAATTTACAGCTTCTGACGAAGTATGGAATGACTATTTGAAAGTATGTTTTTGCGTTACATATATTTTAGTACTAAAAATTAAATTATTTATCATATTTTAACAATTTTTTGTAGTAATCATGAACATCAGGAGCTTATCATGAGAACCTTTATAAGTGAACTGAGTTTTTTTTCCAATAGAATTTTCATATTATTATTGTTTTTTTATTTTTCTATTTTAAATTGTTCTTAAGACATGAATTTTAATTCTTACAGGGACATCCAAGTCATAAGTTTTTGAGATATGAATTTGTTGACCAGTTTGAGGATTTAAAATCATATTTGATTGTGGTGCCGCTAATGGTAGCTCGTCAATTGGTTTGAGTGATACTTCTGATGCTTTCACTAGCACATTGGATGGTAATCAAGAAAAATTTCACATCGATGAGAGCAGTGATGATGTTTTTGTATTATTAACTCAACAACAACCATCGATATATGCTACAAAATGTTGTGCAGAAAAACTTGTCCCAAGGAAGAAGCGTAGAATAAACACAGTTAGCACTTAAGATGAGTTGAGTGGTGATCACAATGATTCTATGATAGAAGTGAGCAACAAGATCCTTAACTTCATACAACAACGAGAAGAAAGACAACAACAAGAAGCAGAACAAAGAGAGGAAAAATTCAGATTGGAAGTTGAGCAAAGAGAAGCTGAGAGAAAGAAAAATAATGTTTGGGATGCCATGAAAGAGGTTTCTGATTTGGATCAACACACTAAATTCAAAGCAGTTACCCTTATTTACTCTCTCGGAATGCAAACTGTTTTCACGGATATGTCGGTGGAAGAACACTATGGCTGGATTAAAAGCAATATTAGCTCCGAGTGACATTTATTTAATTAATATTTTATAGTTTGCTTCATTTTTAATAATTTTGGCACTGTTTACAATTGCTTTATGAATAATAAACTTGGTTTGTTTGATATTTATGATTTTTTAATTGTTTTTGACTCGTTTGTGAATGTGCATGAGACCATGTGACGTGTTTTTGTATTACACTGTGGGGAAAATCTATTAATATGAAAGTTTTTTTCTTGTAGGTTCCTTTAGTATGGAGAATGCCAATGAAAAATATGAACACATATATGTTCAAGAAGAAGATAACCAAATGGAAGATGATGAATCAGATTTGGATATTATGCTATTAATGCTAAATAATATAGCAAAAATCTATGCAAATAATATAACCAAATGACTCGTTGAACGCCCGATTCGTCGACCTATCACTGATATTGGTTATGCTTACATTCAAAAGGTTCAAAAAGAGGATCCTAATAATTTTTTACTGGTATATCGTATGTATCCAAGCTCATTTGAGAAGTTATACGATTTTATGAGAATGAAGGCATGTCTACGGGATACCCGCCATATATGAGTTGAAGAAATGGTGGCCACATTTTTACTCACTGTTTGTCAAAGTTCAAGATATGGTTACACAAAGGACACGTTCAAGAGCGTTAAATATTGTAGCACTTGATTTTATGGCAAAATCTGGAGTTACAACAGCTGCAAAGATAAACGAGAGCACAAGATTTTATCCCTACTTGAAGGTACATATATATATATATATATTTCTAGCAAACTTATGCAATATTTTCTATCTCCTAAATTTTTTCTAGCTCATTTTTTTTATAGAATTGCATCGGAGCAATTGATGACACACATATTTTCGCTATGATACCCAAAGCTGATGTCCCTCGTTATCGTAATCGCAAAGGACTTATATCGCAAAATGTTCTTGCTGCTTGTAACTTTGATCTAGAGTTCATGTATGTTCTTAATGGTTGAGAAGACTCAGCTCATGATTCAAAAATTTTAAGTAATGCTTTGACAAAAAACACAAGCAAATTTTCCTGAAGGTATGTACTTAAGCTATTGTACATAGAAATATTACAAGGTTTTGTATATATACAAAACTTTTTGGTATTTTTTATTGAATTTCAAGAAAATTTTATCTAGTGGATTGTGGTTCGCTAATCGTCAAAAGTTTTTAGCTCCGTACAGAAGTACTCGATATCATCTGCAGGAATTCAAAGGTGAAGGTTATGACCCCAGAAACCACAAGGAGTTGTTCAATCTCCACCATGCGTCTTTGAGAAATGTGATCGAGAGAATCTTCGGTATTTTCAAATATCGTTTTTTGACTTTCAAGTCTGCACCTCCTGTTCCCTTTAAAACACAAGCACAACTGGTTTTAGCTTGTGTTGGATTACATAATTTTCTACGTAAGCATTGTCGCTCAGATGCTTTTCCGGAAGAACCGATCACCCCAAACATTGAACATGTAAACTTCGAAGAAAGTGTTAATGTAGGTGCTCTTGAATCCCAACAGAGAGAATACGCTAATAATTGGAGAGACGCAATAGCTACTCACATGTAGAAAGATGTTGTTGGAAGTGGAAATCAACGATGATTAGGTATACCGATATGTGCTATCCCGTCCTTCATCCAAAGGTTTTTTTATAAGAACTTCATTGCATGAGGTGAACGTTGTTTTTTTGTTGAGTTTGATTTTAAGAACTTGGATATCATTTTGAGCTTATAAACATGTTTCTTTTTATCGTATTTACGTCTTTATTTGTTGACATAGAAATTATGGATCTACAAGAACTTTTTGTGATGAGAAAATAAACAAAAAATTACAAAAAAATAACACATGATATATGAGACATGACTAAATATTGTAAACATAAATTGCCTTTGAACTTGTCTTCATCTTATGAGAATCTCTTCTCTTCCTCAACAAGCTCACTGTCTTTTCTCGTCTAAGATTCGTATCGCTGCCGCAAATACCATCTATACCTTCACGGTCTTGGATTTCAGTTTCGGCTCATCCGTCTCGTGGTGGAGTTCTCCGATTTTCTCCGCCTTTTGACTCTTCGCATCACTACTTTTACTTGTTCTTCTTCCATGGCTGCTGCTCTTTCTCATCACCGTAATCATCTTCTCCTTCTCCTCCTCATCGTTCTTCTTCTACTACATCACACGATCTACTTCTTCTTTGCCGCGACGGACTCACGTCTTTATCATGGTGAGTTTCTTCTCCTTATTGATAGTGAAAGTTATAAAACAGTTTTTTCAAATATATATCGTCTGTATACCCAAATTTGGTGATTATCAATATGATGTTATATACAAATTTTGAGAATACAATGGATAAGTATAGTATTTTCAAAATTATGATTGATGACTAAAAATATATAGAATCATTGTTTCAATAACACTAGATTTGAATGGAATTGTGAAATCAATAAATACAGATTTTTTTGAATAACAAAGGATTTTAGAAAGAGTCTTAAAAACAACAGATAATTTTGTATAGAATTAACAAATCATTATACTAATAACAAGAGAATCTTAAAATTCTACAAATATTTAAAAATCATCTTTCCACGAACCCTCTTAATATCAAGAGACAATACAAGCTAAATTGGGTAACATAGAGCTGTAAAAATCATGTTTTAAGCGCTAATCAAACGCTTTTTCTTGAAAATGTATGCCAATAGCAAGGTTTTTAATTATCCATCACAATATAGATTTATTATATATATATTTTAATGTGTATAATTTAACAACAAGCGGGGATAGCTCAGTTGGGAGAGCGTCAGACTGAAGATCTGAAGGTCGCGTGTTCGATCCACGCTCACCGCAATTTTTTCCATTTTTTCTCCTTTAAAACGGCGTCGTTTAAACGCTTTTCCATTTTTCCTCCTTCAAAACGGCGTCGTCTAAACGCAAAAAGAAGAACGATTCTAACTGTGTTATTGCTTGTAACGAATGCTAAAAGCCCACTAAGCCCATTACAAATTCCACAGCCCTTGCCTGGACCGACTTTTTCCTTCACCCTTTTATATATTCGTGGCCTCCCCAATTTTATCATCGTTTAGATTGTTTAGTCAGAGGATCTTCACGAATAAACGATGGTGTTGCTCTCGATCCCCAACGGGAAGACTCTCTCTTTTGACGTTAACCCTACTGCAACCACCGTCTCCGCCTTCGAACAACTGGTCCACCAACGCACTGATGTTCCACAGTCTTTCGTTCGTCATTCGCTCCGTCTTCGAAACCCTAACCGCGTGTTGGGAGATTCCAAGGATTCCGATTCGCTCCTATTATCCGATCTCGGCGTTGGTCATTTCTCTACTGTGGTTATCAATGCCCCTCTTTTGGGTGGGATGCAAGCAGGGGGTCCGCCCAAGCCTCGTCTCGATTTCCTCAACTCAAAGCCTCCGTCAAATTATGTCGCCGGTTTGGGTCGTGGTGCTACAGGTTTTACTACCCGGTCCGATATTGGTCCTGCTCGTGCGGCTCCGGATCTGCCTGATCGGTCCGCCGCGGCTACAGCTGCTGCTCCAGGAGTAGGTCGTGGGGCAGGGAAGCCGAGTGAGGCGGATGATGATGAAGAAGCTGAGGAGAAAGGGTACGATGAGAATCAGAAGTTTGATGAGTTTGAAGGTAACGATGCGGGTTTATTCTCTAATGCCGAATACGACGAGGATGACAAAGAGGCTGATGCGATCTGGGAGTCTATTGACCAGAGGATGGATTCGAGGAGGAAAGATCGGAGAGAAGCCAAGCTGAAGGAAGAGATTGAGAAATACCGAGCCTCGAACCCTAAAATCACTGAGCAGTTTGCGGATTTGAAGAGGAAGCTAAACACTTTGTCTGCGGATGAATGGGATAGTATTCCCGAGATTGGGGATTACTCGCTGAGGAACAAGAAGAAGAAGTTTGAGAGCTTTGTGCCTATTCCTGATACGCTTTTAGAGAAGGCCAAGAAGGAAAAAGAGCTCGTTATGGCCTTAGACCCAAAGAGCAGAGCCGCTGGTGGGTCGGAGACACCATGGTCGCAGACGCCCGTTACAGACTTGACTGCCGTTGGTGAAGGAAGAGGTACCGTGTTGTCTCTGAAGCTTGATAGGTTATCGGATTCAGTTTCAGGGCAAACTGTTGTGGATCCTAAAGGCTACTTAACTGACTTGAAGAGTATGAAAAGAACCACTGATGAAGAGATTTACGATCGTAACAGAGCTAGATTGTTATACAAGAGTCTTACCCAGTCGAATCCGAAGAATCCCAATGGATGGATTGCTGCTGCCAGAGTGGAGGAAATGGATGGGAAGATAAAAGCAGCTAGGCTTCAGATTCAGAGGGGCTGCGAAGAGTGCCCGAAAAATGAGGATGTTTGGCTTGAAGCATGTAGGTTAGCCAATCCAGAAGATGCTAAGGCTGTGATTGCAAAGGGAGTAAGGCTAATACCCAACTCAGTGAAGCTATGGTTGGAGGCTGCAAAGCTGGAGCATGATGAGGAGAACAAGAGTAGGGTGTTGAGAAAGGGACTGGAGAATATTCCAGACTCGGTAAGGCTATGGAAGGCTGTTGTTGAGTTGGCTAATGAGGAAGATGCAAGGATTTTGCTTCACAGGGCAGTGGAGTGCTGCCCTCTGCATCTAGAGCTATGGATTGCGCTTGCTAGGCTTGAAACTTATGAAAATTCAAAGAAGGTGTTGAATAGAGCAAGAGAAAAACTCCCTAAGGAGCCAGCAATCTGGATCACTGCTGCTAAGCTAGAGGAAGCTAATGGGAACCCGGCTATGGTGGGAAAGATTATTGATAGGGGTATAAAGGCTTTGCAGAGAAACGGGGTTGTTATTGATCGAGAAAATTGGATGAATGAGGCTGAGGCCTGTGAGAGAGCTGGGTCAGTTGCAACATGCCAGGCGATTATTAAGAACACAATCGGTATTGGAGTTGAAGAAGAGGATAGGAAGAGAACCTGGGTTGCTGATGCAGAGGAGTGCAAGAAGAAGGGTTCCATTGAGACTGCAAGAGCAATATACGCCCATGCTCTTACCGTATTCTTGACCAAGAAAAGTATATGGCTTAAAGCAGCGCAGCTTGAGAAGAGCCATGGGAGTAGGGAGTCCCTTGATGCCTTGTTGCGTAAGGCTGTGACATATGTCCCTCAGGCTGAGGTTCTCTGGCTTATGGGTGCCAAAGAGAAGTGGCTTGCCGGAGATGTTCCAGCAGCCCGTGCTATTCTACAAGAGGCCTATGCTGCAATTCCAGACTCTGAGGAAATCTGGCTTGCTGCTTTCAAGCTCGAGTTTGAGAACAAGGAGCCGGAGAGAGCGAGAATGCTTCTGGCTAAAGCAAGGGAAAGAGGAGGCACAGAGAGGGTCTGGATGAAATCAGCCATTGTTGAGAGAGAACTTGGTAACGTAGAGGAGGAGAGGAGATTGCTTGATGAAGGCTTGAAGCAATTCCCGACATTCTTCAAGCTTTGGTTGATGCTTGGGCAGCTCGAGGAACGGTTCAAGCGTCTGGAACAGGCCAAGAAAGCGTATGACTCTGGTTTGAAGCATTGTCCCCACTGCATACCGCTGTGGCTCTCGCGTGCTAATCTTGAAGAGAAAGTGAATGGGCTTAACAAAGCTCGTGGTATTCTCACTACGGCCAGGAAGAAGAATCTTGGGAACGCTGAGCTGTGGTTAGCTGCTATTCGTATTGAACTGAGGCATGATAACAAGAGAGAGGCAGAGCACTTGATGTCAAAGGCTCTGCAAGAGTGTCCCAAAAGTGGTATCCTCTGGGCTGCAGACATCGAGATGGCGCCGCGTCCTCGTCGGAAAACAAAGAGTCTGGATGCTTTGAAGAAGTGTGATAATGATCCGCATGTCACTGCAGCTGTCGCCAAGCTTTTCTGGCAAGACAAGAAGGTGGAGAAAGCCAGATCGTGGTTTAAAAGGGCTGTGACCCTCGCCCCAGGTATTGGCGATTTCTGGGCGTATTATTACAAATTTGAACTTCAACATGGCTCTGAAGAGAACCAGAAGGAGGTCCTTGCCAAATGTGTAGCTTCTGAGCCGAAGCATGGCGAGAAGTGGCAAGCTATCGCCAAAGCGGTGGAGAATGCACACCAGCCTATTGAGGTCATCTTGAAGAGAGTCGTAATTGCGTTGAGCAAGGAAGAGAAGGCTGCTTGACAGTAACAAATTCCTTTTGTTTATAATGATCACACTTTGATCATAGCATATTACACTTTAGTGCTTGTTTTTTTTTTTTTCTCATTGCAGGCTCAACTTTTAGCTATTTCCTGGAGTGTTTTGACCAGATATTTGTAGTTTACAGAATGCTTCAGTCTTCTTCTTTGTGAGTTTCTGCGTGCTGTGGTTCACCTATTAAGTCTGCTTTAGTTTGTGTATTGCTGATCATATGTTGTTCATTTTATACCATAGCCTCCCTTCTTAGGGAGCTCTGACTGCATGGTGTCTATGATTGGCGCGTGGTACAAGTCATGAAGCCCCACTACAAAGCTTTATTTAAACCGCGTAAGCGACTAACCCCTGAAATCGTTTTAGAGGTCTTTATCCACACTAATAACGATGACTGTAGTAGTAACTGCCGGTAGAATGAATATATTGATAACTTAAAATCTCTTTGCATGTTTAAATGAAACCAACTCGTTTCTTGCTAACCCCCCACCATTTATTTGCCTTCTCTGCCGCGACACTCCATTGGAGAGCTCTCAACCCGTGGCAACTATAGTATGTGTTAGTTTTGGTTCTTTCTATCAAAATTTTACTAGAGACTTGTTTGATGGCTGAGTATAATATCTGTTCTAGGCTTTTGCCGAGATCCTCTTTGGATACATGAAACCCCTCCGGTGATATCCTTATGGAAAGTGGGATGTTTGGATGCAAGTAGGGTTCGATAGAAAGGAATGCAACCTTGGCTGATTCCGGGTGAAACCACATCAAATCCGTCAGAACAGAGTTGAGCTGACTTTCTTTTAGCGACTTGCAGATTAGGGCCAAAGTCAAATATAACTTGGTCGTCCAGAGTCGGACCACACTGACGCTATTAGGTTTGTATTTACAACGTGTTTTTTTTTTTTGTCAACTTGTAATTTTATTAAAAGCATATTACATCCATCTGATTACATAGTTTTGATTTTGCAATCTAGCTACTTTAGAGAACTGATCAACTCTACGGCTAAGGTTACGTTGAAAAACAGCCTCTCTAATTGAAATAGATTCTCCATCTAAAGGACTGCTGGCTGGATCAATAGATGAGGATCCCTGAACAAGCATCTTACTATTGTGACCAAAGAGAATCCACCCAATCCCAGCTGGCTGATTACTTGAAGTACACGAGGCATCAACAAAGCAATATAAGTTATTAGAAGGATCAAGTGATGGTACCTTACTAGAAGCTTTAGTTCTGTTTTCCTTCTTGTTGTGATCTAATTCCCTTGATATGTTGACTGCTTCATTCCATTGTTTTAAGTCAGCCAATGCCTTCGTGATGATCTCTGGGATGTAGCTTTTCTTGTTTTGGAAAACCAACTCATTTCTCATCTTCCATAATCTCCGGCCAATAAATGCTTTGAGATGAAGACTTCGTCCATTATGGTCTTCACCCTTCATGACCCAATTCACATTATCAACCAAGGAGTTATGGATAGTTTGCTCACCTTGTGAGCCTCCCATTGTTGCAAGCTCCCACGTTTCTCTTGAGACGCTACATGTGTATAAACAGTGGTTAACATCTTCAATCTTCTCTCCACACTTAAAGCATATAGGATCCACTTTCATTTTCCTTCTTTGCAGAATTGATCCAACAAGTAAGCTATGATGGAGGACTTTCCACCAAAAATGCTTTAGTTTAGGTGGGATATCAAGTTGCCAAACTTTAGCCATGAGCCCTCTTTGGTTATCTTCTGTAGCATTTGTCATGTTAGTTAGATGAATAACCCGATTTAGCTGTGAATTCTCCAGTTTTTGTATGGTTCCACTCTATTCTATCCTCTGCTTTGGTCCAGCTTGGTCTAACTTTCTTTATATTCTTCCAATCATCCTGATGAATGAAATCTGCTATCTTTCTTTCATCCCAATTGCTTCCTGTGCAATCAAACAAATTAGCAACTTTTAAATTGTTAGGGAAGTTTTCTGACTTAGCTTTTGGTGGCCTTGGAGTTTCTGTAGGGAGCAAATTGTCCTGAAATAATCTTGTTGTTCTCCCATTACCAATGGTCCAGTTTATGCCCCTGCTTATTAATGGAATTGTTTGGTGGATCCCCTTCCAAGCATGAGAAGTGTTATAGCCAGGGAGAGCTTCTAGCAATGAAACTTTCTGAAAATATTTTGCTTTATATATTCTAGCTAGCAAAGAGGAAGGTTGAGATAGAATTCTCCATGTTTGCTTCGCAACTAAAGCTTGGTTGAATAGTTTAAGATCCTTAAAACCGAGTCCTCCTTAAGCCTTTGGTTTTGTAATGGTTTTCCAAGAAATCAATGCTATTTTATTTCCCTCCTTTTGTGAGGACCACCAATACTTTCTAATTGTTTGATTCATTTTTTGAATATCCTATTAGACAACAAGAAACATGACATAGGATAAACAGGTAAAGCAGTAGCTACTGATTTTATAAGCACTTCTTTACCAGCAGGTGATAACAAATGAGAGTACCAACTATTCACTTTATCCTCAACTCTTTGTTGAACATACGAAAATATTTCATTCTTATTCTTTCCTATTGTTTCAAGCAAGCTTAAGTATCGACCAAAACCACTTACTTGCTTGATGGAAATTAATATTGTGAGCTCTTTTTTCACATCCTCTGATGTGTTCTTAGCAAATAAGATAGCACAATTTTGGTAATTAAAACTTGTCCTGAGACTTGGGCATAGATGTCCAAAGCTTTAAGGATAGCAGAATATTCTTTTTGATTTGCCTTACAAAAAAGGAGAGAGTCATTAACAAATAATAGGTGTAAAACTTGAGAGCCTGATTTGCTAGCTCTATATCCATGCATTTCACCCTTTCTAACCATATTATTTAGAATCACTGAGAGGTCTTATGCACACAGGATATATATATATATATATATATATATATATA
>OVAN01003563.1:162-28629 GCA_900406275.1 Anastatica hierochuntica
GTTCTTGGCACCAATTGGCGCCAGGACCAAGCCGTGTCCTTGGCGCCAATTGGCGCCAGGACCAAGCTGTGTCCTTGGTGCCAGGACCAAGCTATGTTCTTAGCGCCAGTTGGCGCTGAGGCGCGGATAACGTTCAGCCATAGTCCGTTGACTGAACCATGTCCTTTCCGAATGTCATTTCCTTCAAATTGTTGCTTGATCATCTCTGTTTCGTCTCGATTGGAATTCCCGTCAAATCGTTGTAATGACAATCGTGAGGATTCATCTTCTCCGTAGGATTTCGTATCGATCAGGTAAAATGATGATGGTTAACTTAATCACCGGAAGGGTCTAAACTATACGATCAGTCCTACCATTTCACGAAACTATCATTGCAAAGCCATACGAAGAATGACTTCTCCGAAAGGAATCGTAAAAGTCACTTAGCTGCGAAACGACCCGATAAGGCCCAAACCGCGATGATAAGTCAACTTACGATTCTATACGAGAATCGGCCCATTTGGAATGACGGTTTCGCTAGGGTTTCGTGATTAGAGTAAAAGTTGGCCGGATAAGGAAAGATCTCGAAAAAGGATATATGCGAATCAAAGAAAAGGAATATTTCCGCGAAAGGATAAGCACGAATCGGGATGGAAAAGGAAACGAGCCAAGCCCACGAAGATCTATATAAAGGACGTAAAAAGAGGACAATTTCATACACATAACTTTTCGTCACCGCAAAAACACTTNCCAAAAACACTTAGAAAAACTAGGGTTCTTATTTCGTTTTCGTTTGCGAGCTGCGTCTCAACTAGGTTACGATTCTACGTCGTAGTTCTAGGTAATCGTCACCAATAGTTCTTGCGCCCACGGCTTAACACCGGTTGTGCACGCTCCGATCACGAAATTCGAATAAGATCTCTTAACTTTCTTTGTTAACTGTGTCTGTCGAATCGTTCTTCGTTTACGTTTTTCGCATACTTTAGATTCGCTCTCGTATTCATTCTGTATTTGTTTACGTTAACCTGTTTTACGAATCCTGTTACTTTTTCACCGTTAAATTTGTAACGCTTCGCAATCTGTTTCGTATTAATCCACTTTCGTTATCAATTCGTTTTGTTTCGTAACCTGTTTACCTTTTAGTTTCGTATTTCGTATTTACTAACTCTTTAACTCACTGCTTGATCTGTTGATCTTTGGATACAGAGAATCCGTGAACCACATAACATTGACAGTGAGAATTTCGGTTCCCACAATATGCATAAATAACACTATAAAAACCAAATAAAACCAACAACACCTTTGCATATTTTGTTCTTAGCTTAGTCTAAAATCATATAGATTCTAAGTGTGACTGCTAGTCCCTGTTGATTTGATCCCTAAGTATTACTGCGAATGCTATGCACTTTCAGCTAGGTTTTAACTGGGTTAAAACTTCACCCCACATCAACAAGGCTAAAAATTGCAAATGCAGTGGGAGTCGTTGCATGTTTATGAGCAATCCAGAAAATGAACATTGGGAAGTTGTTAAGTGGATTTTCAGATATCTGAAAAGGAATCAAAGTTTGAGGCTATGTTTTAAGAAGTCTGAGATGGGATTGCAGAGATATGTTGATGCTGAAAATGGAGTCGACATTGACAGTATGAAGACAACATCCGAGTATGTTAACAGTTTTGGTGGTATTGCAATTTGTTCAGTTTCAAAGTTGCAGAAAATAGTAGCTCTATCAAGTTTTGACGCGAAGTATGTTGCGGTGGTAGAGGCAACAAAGGAAATGATCTGGTTACAATAACTTCTACAAGAGCTAGACCATAACCAGTACAAAAGTATGTCACATTGTCATAGTAAAAGTGTCATCGATTTGACAAAGAATTAGGTTTACCATACTTGAACGAAGCACATACAAGAATTAGGTATTATTTCATCAGATCAGCTTTAGAAGATGGAGTGTTGGTGCTTGAGAAGATCTCCAAAACTAAAAGTCTGACATACATGCTGACAAAGATTGTACCGTGTGAGAAGCTGAGGTTTTGTGTAACTCCAGTTCCATTGTTAGAGTAACAAACCTGGGAGATATGCTAGATTGGTCAAAGGTGTCAAGACAAATTAAAATTGATCTTTAAATGAGAGATTGTTGAAGATTATGGCGTGGATTGAGGATGTAATTAGACGGTGAAGGTTGGTGAGGATGGCAGCATCACTCACACATGTCAACAAAGGAAGCTCACCAAAGTCAATAATTGTTTGCTCTCAACATCTATATAAACCAAGCTATGATGAAAGAAAGAATCATCCCATAATCTTAAACACATTACAAAGAAGAAGAAGAGAGAACGTGTAAGGATGAGAGGAAATAATATTTTTCTTTTTCCGCAAACATTTAAGAGTAATTTTTTGAGTGTGTTCGGAATCGAATGTGAGTTGAGAGTGTTGTAACTTTACCGGGATGATAACAATAAAACTGTAGCACGCCCGAAGACGTAGGAAAAAATTGGCCGAACTCCGTTAACATTTTCGGCACGTGCGTTTATATCGTTTCCGTGAAATTTCGAATTACCACAAGTTTGACATTATTTCCCTAACTGTCGATTTGTGGTCACAAAATAATTTTAGGATAATGCTTGTTGGTCGCATTCGTTGGAGAATCTGTAACATTTCATGAATAATAATATGAATAAGTTTTCATTATGTTTTGAATCTTTATTAAGTACTTGAAGGTTTTATTGAGTCATTTATATTGAGGCTATGTTTGTTTCCTCATTCAGATGATCTATGTGAATGAATATCTGTTTTGTTATTCGTTTAGTTCACAAATAAGCAACATACACATGAGTCATCCAAATGGATTATCTGAGTGATTTTGTAAAACTCATATAAAAACTTTAAAAAACCTGGAATGTCCAAATTAGATCATCCAAATGGATCATCTGAATGATTTTGTAAAACTCATCTGAAAACTTTTAAAAATGATCCAAATTAGCTCATTTGAATGGAGATGATACAATAAAAAAAAAACATAAAAGACTAAAATACTCCTAAGTAAAAAAATTACAGAAATCAAACATTAAATCTAATTCTCATATCATTTTTCAATTTGTATTTTTTGCTCGCCAAAACCACAAAAATCATATTTTTCGCCAAAACAGCAAAATCAACAATACAAGGAATATAATTTAGATAAATATTAACATAAATGTTAACGTTAAGATAGAAAATTATAACTAAAATAAAAAGATATGATTATATTATAATAAAGGTATTTTAATCTCTTCTTGTTAGCAAACGAACATACTATCCAAATGAATCATTTACATGAATAATACAGATCAACGAATGAAAATAAAATGAACATCATTCACATGATCTGGATGAACCTGCTAAATCAATAAAGTTCTAATACGATAAAAACATTTATTTATAAATTTAAGAAATTTTCTGAACCGGAACATTGACGTTCTTTATCCATTCATAAGCTTTCGAGTTTTATAGGAATCCGATCTGGTTCGAGGATTGGGTTGTAATCTGGGTAACACTGCGACTAGGCGTGCTTCAAAAACAGCAAGAAAAGTAGGGAGGAAAAGTGGTGAAGACACTTTTTATTGTTCTTTTCGTTTATAGGATTTTAAAAGGAAATCTTTGCATTAATTTCTTGACACAACCACTTCAGCCCATCATTGCACTCGTTTGTTTACAGTTCATCCTTTCCTACAATTTTTTATTTTTATCTTCTTATTAAGCTACACTTTAAGATTTGTTAACGATCAAATTTGTTACACAACTGTGTTATATTTGTGGACTAACGAGGAACTAAAAGTTGTACATATAGAATTATCCATAGTAACATTGTATGTAGAGATAATTTGGTATTTTTAAGTGTTACAGGGAGTTTCAGCTCGTAGTAAATAATAAATAATCATTTGCAATATAAGGGAAAAAAGAATACTCGCTCCAACAGGGAGTATCTTGGTTATAACACACAAAAAAAACTTCCCATAGTTGAGTATTCATGCAGCTAAGCTTTATCTAGAGTAGTCAATCTAATATTTTCTTTTTTCCTTTTTGGTAAAAATGTTAAAATCAGTCTAATATTTTCTTGTTAAAAAGACCCGTTTCATAATAGAGAAACTAGGTGGTTGGTCCGCACCCAGTGGGGGCATAAAAATTTTAAGACATATTAACGATATATGATCGTATAATTCTCGGTTATACGATTTAGTTTCAGTTCGATTTTTTGGACAGTTATGTTTAGGAACTATTTTGGGTGTTTAAAAACTCAGTTCTGTTCAGATTTGGTTCCTTCAAGTCTTGGTTCGGTTCTTAAATTTAAAAATAATTATGAAGTTGAACTATATTTTGGTAAGATATTTACCCTAATTATTTGAATATAAAAATAATAATTGATTAAATTTTAATAAAAATTAGCTTAATTGTGAAAAAGGTAGTTTAAATTTGATAAAAATAATTAAAGTAATCAAGCATTCTTGTTATTTGGACAGTTTTTTGGGTGATTTGTATATTTTTACATATAAAATGAAATACTATGAATTCTATTTATATAATGTACAACTAATGCATGAACAGTACACAAAGGATATTGAGTATTGATTTATAAACATTTGTTTCCATAACCATTAGAGCTGGGCGAATAAACTGAAACCCTAAATCCGAAACAGATCTGAACTGAAGTAGATGGAACCGAACCGTACCAAATAACAATGAAAACCTGAACGATTCCAATTCAAAATTATTTCGGGTATCCAAACCGAATTGGAACCGGACGGGTATCCAAAAAACCAATATATATACATATATATATATATAAGTAGATATTATATATATATATAATATCTACTTATTTTACCATTATTTTATTGATGTTTTCGGGTAATTCAGTTTTTGGTTAGAATGTTTCGGTTTTTTGGGTAATTCAATTAAAGTAATTTAGTCTTTTTGGATAATTTCATGTTTATTTCGGGTTTCAGATCCGCTTTGGATCATCTTAAAAATTTATAAACCAACTCGTACCCGAATGTACCTGAACCGAATCGATATGAAATCCATCCAGGTCTAATTCGGTTTCTAAACCCCTTACCTGAATTAATCGAAATCCGAATAACCCGACTTGAATGTCCAGCCCTAATAGCTATGAATTTTAATAAAATTATGGATGTGAAAGGAGTTTTATTATTAAAAATGGTTTTTAACTTTGCTATAGTTATCCTTACATATATACATATTGCTATAGTTTCCTTATATACATAATAATTTTACCATTTTTTAGTGTTATTTTCGGGTAATTCGGTTTTCGGTTAGGATGTTTCGGTTTTTTTGGGTAATTTGATTAAGGTAATTCAGCCTTTTTGGATAATTTGTGTTTATTTCAGGTTTCGGATCCGCTTTGGATCCTCTTAAAAATTTATAAACCAACTCGTATCCGAATAGATCCGAACCGAACCGATACGAAATCGACCCATGTCTAATTCGGTTTCTAAACCCCCTACCCGAATTAATCGAAACCCGAATAACCCGATTTGAATGTCCAATCCTAATAGTTATGATTTTTAATAAAATTATGGATGTGAAAGGGGTTTTGTTATTAAAAATGATTTTTAACTTTGCTATAATTTTCCTTATATATGCATATTGCTATAGTTTTCCTAATATATAAATATATACATAACTCATGTATTAAATGTATAATCTGAAATGATGTATATATATATATGTAAATCGTGTATTAAATGTATAATCTATAAACATAGAATGCTTTATTGGAATATGGCTTTTTAGCTTTCTTGATGATTCTCTAATATCTCGTATTTATATCAACTTAGAGTTATTTAGAGATATCAATTCTAAATTTTTAAATTGAGTACATATCTTGAATAGCAAACCAAACTTTTATGAATATGTTAAAGTTGTTGCTAAAAAATTAATATGTTTAAATTTTCTTTTTTTCCTAGAATTTAGCACTAAATTGGTGTGTATATATATATATATATATATATTATATATGATATATGGAATTTATCCTATTGAAGAAAAAATATTAATTCAGTAATTTAAGTTTTCAATTCCTATTTATTTAAGAATAAAATAATAATTTTTTATATCATATTCGTTAAATGCATTCGAAGTACGATATAATACATATAGGCTATCTTAATAAGCAAAGAACATAGTAACGAGACAATTTTCATATTTAGTTTGCGTTTTTTATGCTAGAATAAATGTTTTCTAAATATACATTTAACACATAACCAAATCTGATTTTTTTTTTCCAATTTAGGAACCTTTTTTTTTATAATTATATATACCCATAGTTTCATTTTCTAATATTTTTTACATTTTGCATAAATATTTATAGAATATATGATACAATTATGAATTTTAAGACTTTAGTGTATATCCTGTTAGATTCAATTATAAAATGAGTCATAAATAAAATCATTATAAGTTTATAAATACGTAAAGAAAATATATTTTTTTTAATTGTATAACTATATAAATCATTCCATGCACAAAAGAATATATGTATAAAATTAAACACTTAATGCTGAAAATATTATCAATATTACAAAAATCTAATACACAAAAAATTAATTGAAAAAATAATATAAAAATCGGATTGGATTCCATATGATTAACTTCAAGACATGCAAAGCCATTTTAAACGAAGTAGCAAGTTAATGAAACTGAAAATAATTTAGTTGTCCGATTTTTAAAAATAAAAGCAAATTTACATAATTTTTATTAGAGGATTAAGGCCAATACAATATATTTAGTAATGATATAATATACGGATAAAGGTATAAGTATCTCTAATATTAAATACATAATTATACGCTAACGCTTGTAAGACGGTTCAAAATATTTGGAGCATCATGCTTGAGCTTTATCAAGATATTGACTACATGTTTACTCTCACCTTTTCTTTTGGAAATGTTGATATTCCAGTTATCTCTCCTAAAGTCTTGTTCTTTTTTCAATCAAGTCTATACGTATGTCGAATAACTAAACTCTGTTTTGGTTTCAATGAATCAATATGAGAAAAAAGTACTCCTAACATATATAACCCAAAACACAAAAAAGAAGTTGTTGAAGCCGACCAACCAAACTCCTTGTTGGGTTTGGACAATCTTTGCCGTTAACCAAAGCTTAATCTCTATATGTTGACATCTTCAAAATAGGCAAGAGGCAGCTCTGGAGACACAGGCATAGTCGCCACGCACTTGAATTGCGTCAAACCAAATCAAACCGAGGGATAAACATTTCAATCTCAAGAACATTGTATCTAACATTTTAACTAAAAACATTTCAGTGATTTATGTTACCTTATGCTGCTTGTATTTCTCTCTTATAGCTTGTAAATCTCCTCCTTTTCTGCTTATATACAAGTCATACATCATACCCACACATTCTTTCAGATCAACCGCTTTGTATTTTGTGTATTCTTCTAACATTGCACTCTGTTTGCATTCAACATCATGTGGGTTAGTCTCTTAATAATACTAAAGTAATGTGTGTAAGTTAAGATTGCAAAATGCTTTTTTACCCAAGAATGATGCTTTGGACGGATGATAAATCTCACAAGAAATACCGCTGAAGCAGCCAGAACAGACGGAAGAAACTTCACAGAGTTATAGTCTAGCATACTTAACTCCGAGAGATAGCTACAGAGAAACTCCATATGAAAATGTGACTTCTGAAAATTGAAAAGAAAGGTCTTAGTATCAATTGGATAGTCCTGTAATTTGCAAATGCCTCTGATTCGAAAAGTCGCTTACTTTGAAATCTTCTTGAGCAACTCTAGTAAACCGTCTGCACAAAACCAACATAACCAAAAACAGAACAAAGCAAAATGAGACAAAGAACTATCACAATCATAACTCAATCACCACCAAAAGCTTCTCTAACCTTAGGAATGTATTGCTTGTGGGGCTTCCTAATTCAAACTGCAAAGCAAGAAGTATATCACCTTCCACTTCACAATCTCTTGTTTCGTGTAACTATTGTCTGTGATGTAACAAAATTCGTTCACATTTGGAGGAGTTATTTTCTCATACTTCCTGCTTGTTTCAAATCAAAAATTACAAATAATATTAACAATAATAAAAGATGAGACCAAATAAATAATTAACAATATTAAAAATAAGAGAATATGTATATGTAGTTTTTTTGAACCATGAGTGAATTTTGAAGGGTAGCATCACCTCTATATATACAATTTTAAAAATTTGTTGTCAAAGATAAAAATTAATTGGTTTCCTTTATTGTTTAATACACAAAAAGAAACTTTACATAAATAAAGATACATATATAATTTTTTTCATAAAATTAGTATTATTTGTATATCATGATATCAAATATCAATCATTCTAATAACTCATGACATAGTATAGATTTTTTTATTTAATGTCATTTTAAATTTTAAATTAATTGATAGGTATAACAGAAGTTGATATATTATATTACCATTTATAGATTATTACATTGATATTTAACTCTATAAATATAGAAATAAAATTTTAATTACACCCCAAGCTCAAACTCAAAACCCAAAATCATTCGGATAAAAGCAAGAATATTTGTATAAAAAATAAAGCACCAACTTAGTTTCATGTTTAGTTAAAATTACACTCTAAAAATTTAATATGTAGTCAGAAATAATATTTTCAATGTTTTCGATAATTAAAACGACAATCAATAATAAGAAAGATTTGAAGATTTGCAAAGACCAAAATTATTATGAATTTCGTAAGCTAAACTTAAATTAGTAACTAATTGTGTATTATATGAAAATGGATTTAAACTTTTAATCATAAATATTTTTATGGTAAAATTTTGTTTGGCAATTGATGTAAGTTGGTTCATGTTTTACTTTCTTTTATTAGATCGAATTAAATAAATAAAAATTCTCAAAAATTAGATTCTCACTAACCAATCAAATTATAACGTTAATTCTCAAATTTCATCTATAAATGACACATGAGCTTTTAATAATAAGAAGGATATCTACGGATGTAGAGTAATTTGCCAACGACCAAATTTAAACATATATGATTAATTACCATAAAGCATGTTACGCTGAGAAAGTAATGATTCATGTCTTACCTTTCGGCGAAAAATTCAAAATAATCTAATATTAATATATTAAAAAAAAGGCAAATATTCCATATTATTAAGCAGGCGAGCGACACAGATCATCATATTCATCATCTCTTATTACAATGTCATCTAGAGCAATGGAGACAGCTATTCTCATGATCTTCACGGCTATGGCATTGATGTCCGGGGAGAGAGTAGTTGCAGTGGACTGCTCGTCACTGATACTAAACATGGCAGATTGTCTATCGTTCGTGACGAGTGGAAGTACGGTGGCAAAGCCGGAAGGGACATGCTGTTCTGGGCTCAAGACTGTGGTTAGGTCAGGACCACAATGTCTATGCGAGGCTTTCAAGAACAGTGCTTCACTTGGAGTTACTCTTGATCTTACCAAAGCTGCTTCTCTTCCTTCTGTCTGTAAAGTTGCTGCTCCTCCATCTGCTCGCTGTGGCCGTCAGTTTGCTATTTTAACTCCCAAATTTCATATTTTTCTATAGTCATTATAGATAATGTTCATTTGCTTAAATTTTGAAAAATGTTGTGTTGCAGTTTCGGTTTCTGCCTCTCCTCCAGCTAATGCCCCAGGTGTGTTCTCTCAACATAGTCTCTTTTTCCTTTCCTTTTGTTTTAAATAGTAGCTAGATCTGAACTGAATTCAAAGCTATATTTAGTTAGCTTTGAGAATTTTTATTCCAACTTATTTTTGCTTCCATTTCCGGTTGGCAAAGGACATGTAAATTATCCTTAAGTATTTTTTTTCTTAAATCTAGAAATTATTGCAAAAACGAAATTTTTTCTTCAGTCTTAGTATACATACAAGATTGTTAGTGACTATTAAGAAGTACAAAACTAATATTTTTTGTTTCTTTCCTTTCTCGAATATCAAACTAGGCTTTGACCAGCGCTACCGTGTGGGTGTTATTTTAATTTTTATATTCATTTTACGATTGGTCTTTCTAATAATTATTTGTAAGTTATGTCGGGTACTCATATCGATTTTGAATACCGAAATAATCAAAAAGATATATTAGATAAGTCATTTATCATTTGATAAATTTGTGCAAAATAGAATAAAGATTCTGTATATGAATCTATTTTTTAAATACACATGTTTCACAGGTTAGAATATATTATGTTTTTTACTTTTACATGGGTAAACTAAAAATTATTAATATTAATTTAAATTTTTTCTAATAATATTTAAATTTTAAAATAAATTTATGTTTCAAAACCGAAATAATCAAATAGATATATTAGATAAGTCATTTATCATTTGATAAATTTGTGCAAAATAGAATAAAGATTCTGTATATGAATCTATTTTTTAAATACACATGTTTCACAGGTTAGAATATATTATGTTTTTTACTTTTACATGGGTAAACTAAAAATTATTAATATTAATTTAAATTTTTTCTAATAATATTTAAATTTTAAAATAAATTTATGTTTCAAAACCGAAATAATCAAATAGATATATTAGATAAGTCATTTATCATTTGATAAATTTGTGCAAAATAGAATAAAGATTCTGTATATGAATCTATTTTTTAAATACACATGTTTTACAAGTTAGAATATATATTTTTTCACTTTTACATGAGTAAACTAAAAATTATTAATATTAATTTAAATTTTTTCTAATATATTTAATTTTTAAAATAAATTTATTTGAAAACATAAGTTTGTATTATTTTTGTGACAAAAAACATTTGTATTATTTTATACACATAATTTATTATATTTATATTTTAGTTTAATAATTTAACAACACAATATATGATGAGAATTTTCTTATTTTTCATTTTAATTTAAAATTTTCAGAATATTAGGTATTATTATATGATTAATTTACAGAAATACACTTAGAAGAAAAAGAAATTTTACATTTACACCTGTTTTTTTAATGGTTCTCAAATATACACCTCCTATTTGCACAAAAGTCGAAAATACCATTTTTATCTTTTAAGAAATAAACCCTAATAGGGTTTAAGCTTTAGGGATTATGGTTTAGGGTTTAAGGTTTGACTGTTAGGGTTTAAGGTTTAAGGTTTAGGGCTTAGAGTTTAGGGTTTAATTATTAGGGTTTAGGGTTTAAGGTTTTGTGATTAGGGTTTAGGGTTTAGCTATTAGGGTTTAAAGTTTAGGAATTATGGTT
Source organism: Anastatica hierochuntica (assembly GCA_900406275.1). Classification (NCBI taxonomy): domain Eukaryota; kingdom Viridiplantae; phylum Streptophyta; class Magnoliopsida; order Brassicales; family Brassicaceae; genus Anastatica; species Anastatica hierochuntica. The sequence goes on from OVAN01003563.1 coordinate 11,406, forward strand.
TAGGGTTTAGGGTTTCTTTTAGTGTAGGGGTATAATGGTCTTTTTCATTAAAAAGGGAGGTGTAAAAATAAAATTCTTTCAAGCAGGAGTATTTTTGAAAAACAAACAATACAAAAGTGTATTTTTGTAAGTCTTTTGAAAATGCTTACATATTTAAATATTTAAATGTAAAATGAAAAGATTTTATGAGATTTTGTTGCAATTAAAAATAAAAAATAGAATTATAATCCAAATAAAAGATATGAAAAAATATTATGATTTGTTAACTTTTAATTAGGTAATTAGAATTGATTTGATATTTTTATTCTTAATGAAATCCTAATTTCCAATGACATAAAATTTAAATAATACATGACATAACTTTTTTTCAAAATGGTACTTTTGCTATAAGAGAATAGATGTTTAATGTTTAAAATTATTGTGTTTCATTGTTTATAGGTTTATCTCCTACGTCTGGAATAGGTGCGCCAGGGTTGTCTAGCGGAGCAAGTGCACCAGAGTTGTCAAGTGGAGCAAATGCAGCAACTTCACCAGTTTCAACCTCTGGAAGTTCCCATGTGTCTTTCCTCTATATGTCTTTGGCATCTGCCATTTTCTTGGGTTTCATCTCTTCTTTCTATTAAAGTTTACTCGGTCTACTTAATTGCTTATGTTTAGATACTTTTTATTTGTTATGAAGTTCAAGAGTTTGGTTTTACCGATCACTTTACCCACCATATAATTTTAGTGATTTTTTTCCCGATTTAGTTATATGTTTCTATGTTGACTTTCATCCAAGATTCATGAGTTCAATTAATTAGTTAGATTCAAAGAGAAAATGAGACAAAAATAATTTGAGGAGTTCAATAATAAGCAAAGAGCTAGAATGAATTTATATAAAATATCAAGGGCGAACTCTCAACCGCCGCCCTGACTTCCTTTGAAACAACCCTCCGGCGTCTCTCACGGCGTCGGAATCGCCGCTCAATCTCTCCTCCGGTCCCTCCCATCCCCATGGGTAAGAAAACAAACCATCCCAAAAAGTCCAAAAAGAAGAGCCAGACTATTTCCTCTCCGGCTCCATCCAAAGCCTCTGACTCAGTTGATGTTGCCGCCGAGGGTGCTGGCTCCGACGAGGGTTCGATTTCAACGGCGGCTACAAAGCTCGTGGCCGCGTCACAAATTAGCAAGAGCTTGGCTACTGCTACTGCTCTGCCTAAATCACCATCAGATCGAGAGGAAGCTACCCCTCTCTCTGGTATGGTTCCTCTGCAATCCCCTGAGAAAGCTCCGGTCACAGCAGATCCAGTGGAAATTGCAAAGTCCCAAGCCAAGATCCAAACCAAATCTACATGGTCCGACTTGGTTAAAGGCTCCACCAGACAGTTGGAGAAGAACGACGAAGGTTTTACTCTCCCTTCCGGCGAAGCTTGTGTCAAGATACCGAGTGCCATCATCGAGAAGCATAAGAAATCTTGGGATAGCTTTGTCTTGGGACAGTTTTACTCTGACCCTCCTTCCCAGGGTACTCTACACTCGATTGTGAATGGATTATGGAGCAGATACCGCAGGGACATCACGGTCTCTAAGATGGAAGGTTACGCTTTCCTCTTCAAGATTCCAAATGCAGCGACAAGAGAGAGGGTTATTAGTCAAAGACTCTGGCAGATTGCGGGTCAGACCATGTTCGTAGCCAAATGGGAGCCGGGAATTACCCCGGAGAAACCAGAGCTAACTTCAGCGCCTATCTGGTTAGAGCTCCGCAACGTTCCCCTTCAATTCTTCAATGACGATGCTCTTGAAAGAATAGCAAGTCTGGTGGGAGACCCGAAGTTTTGCCACCCATCAACTGCCAACAAGACAAATCTTGAAGTAGCTAAAGTCTTAACAATCATAGACCCGAGAAGGCCTTTACCGGAGGCGGTCAATGCACAATTCGAGTCAGGTGAAATAAGACGCATAGCAGTTTTTAGCCCGTGGATGCCGCCGGTGTGCTCATTCTGTAAAGAAGTGGGTCACAGTCTAAAGAAATGTAGAGCTGCTCCGGTCACATGTCCTACATGTAACTCAACTACTCATGATCCAGAGAAGTGTCTTCGGCGTAACACAAACAATGGAGATCCTTCTACTCCCAAAAGGAAGAAAAACCGCAGAAAGAGGCCAAAGAAGCAGGATACTCATCAAGTGAACACCTCGATCCCTCAAACGGTTGCTGTTGATGAATTAAATTCTCACTCAGTGGAAGCTGGTACAGGTTCTGATAACCTTGAAACTCCTCCGCCTGAGCTTAACAGGGCACATCTTCCTACTGAGACTCCTGCTTCCTCGGATAGTGATGGGAAGTCAGAAGCTGAGCTACGGGGTGACATATGCGTAGACTTACGGATTCACAATCAACAATCCCAAAGCATTCAGGACAGTCAGGACAGGCAGGATAGGCAAGACAGTGAAACTGCGCCAGATTCTGATTCGATGGGATCCAAGGATTCAGGGTTCATTAGAGTTCTCTCGAAGAAAGCTAAGAAGAGAGCTCGGGGCAAAGCCCCATCTATCTAACAACCTCTCCCCATGTGTACAGCTTTTTTTGGATGGAATGTGAGGGGCTTTAATACATCGGCGCATCGTAGTAGTTTTTTGAAGTGGTTCAAGAAGACCAAACCAGTCTTTGGAGGTCTTCTAGAGACTCATGTTAAACAGCCTAAGCAGGAAAAGATGATTAATGATCTCCTTCCGGGCTGGTCAGTAGATGGCAATTACGAATACTCTGAGCTTGGAAAAATTTGGATTCTCTGGGATCCATCTGTGAATGTGACAATCATCTCAAAGTCACTTCAAATGATTACTTGTAAGGTTCGTTTACGGGATGTTCAGTCTGACTTTGTGATCTCTTGGGTCTATGCTTCCACGGAAGAGAGACAGAGGCGTGATCTTTGGGCTGCTATTGTTTCAACAGCCAACAATCCACTGGTGCAAAACCAACCTTGGGTTTTACTAGGCGATTTCAACCAAGTTTTAGCCCCGGAGGAGAAGTCCAACTCTACTTCTCTTAATGTGGATATGGCCACACGTCGTTTTAGGGACTGCCTTCTGCAAGCTTCTTTGACTGATCTCACATATAGAGGTAGCACTTTCACGTGGTGGAACAAGAGAGGAACATATCCAATAGCTGAGAAACTGGACAGGGTCTTAGTGAACGATGAATGGGAAGCAGCTTTCCCCAATTCCTTTGCTCTCTTCGGCGAACCAGATTTCTCAGACCATGCTCCAGTCAGTGTTACGCTAGACTCTCGACTATTGAAGGGAAAAAAGCCTTTCCGGTTCTATAACATGATCTTGAAGAACCCAGCTTTCTTGGGTTTGGTTGCTGAAGAGTGGTTCTCCCTAAATTTCACAGGGTCAGCAATGTTCAGAGTCACTCAAAAGCTAAAGCGACTAAAGCAGAGTATCAGAAAGTTTAGCAGGATCAACTATTCGGGCATTGAACTGAGGACTGCTGAAGCACATGATCTTCTGTTGACCATCCAGAGGCAATTGATGATAAATCCCTCTTCTTCATTGGCAGAACAAGAGCATGCTGCCCATCTTAAATGGCAGGAACTGAAACTGGCTGAGGAATCTTTCTACCGTCAAAGATCTAGAGTTTTGTGGTTAAGTGAAGGTGACTCCAACACAGCTTATTTCCACAGGATTACTTCATCCAGAAATGCTGGAAACCGAGTACACTTCCTCTTGGATCAGGATGGTAATAGAGTTGACTCTCAGAAAGGAATCCTTGATCTTTGCACAAACTATTATCGTGACCTTTTTTCGATGGAAGGGTCAGTACAGGATGTTCCCGACGACACTCTTAGCTCCCTGCTGAATTTCTCCTGTTCTGATACGTTGAAAGCAAGTTTGGAAGAGGGGTTCTCATCGATGGAGATAAAAGCGGCTTTTTTCTCTTTACCAAAAAACAAAACAGCGGGCCCCGACGGGTACACAGCTGAGTTCTTCACCTCTTGCTGGCCTGTGATAGGAGCTGAAGTAACAGAAGCTATTGCAGAATTCTTCAGGTCAGGAAAGCTTCTAAGGCAGCTGAATGCGACCACTCTGGTACTTATCCCAAAGATTATAAACGCATCTGACACCAATGACTTTAGACCGATTGCCTGTTTAAATACTATCTACAAAGTGATTGCGAAGCTACTAGCAGGTCGGTTAAAGAAACTTTTACCTCTGGTGGTATCCCACGCCCAAACAGCCTTTCTCCCAGGTAGATTGCTTGCGGAAAATGTACTCCTTGCTACGGAAATTGTTAATGGGTACAACTCCAAGTCTCTTTCTCCAAGAGGTATGCTAAATGTTGACATAAGGAAAGCTTTCGATTCTGTTTCATGGACCTTTGTGCTTAAAGCTTTAAGGGCAATAGGAGTTCCTGAGAGATTTTTGAACTGGATATGGGAATGCATCTCCTCTCCGTCGTTCTCGGCCTGTGTGAATGGTGAAACAGGAGGACATTTCACTAGTGAGAAGGGTCTAAGACAAGGAGACCCGTTGTCTCCGTATCTGTTCATCCTCGTAATGGAGGTATTTTCCAAGCTCCTAAACTCTAGTTTTTTGTCAGGAAGCATCGGACATCACCCAAACACACAAGAACTCCAAATTTCTCACTTGATGTTCGCCGACGATGTGATGGTGTTCTTTGATGGTAAGGCGGCTTCCCTCAAGGGAATTGTAGATGTCCTGGATCTGTTTGCAAGTTGGACGGGTCTTCGCCTTAACCGAAATAAGACACAGCTATTTTTAGGAGGACAAAGTTGTGGTGAATCTTCTCCGCTTCAAAGTTTCGGTTTCACTTCCGGCTCTCTGCCAATCCGTTACTTAGGGTTGCCTCTTATGCACAGAAAGTTGAAGGTCTCCGAATATGCCCCGTTGATAGACAAGTTGACTAAGCAATTCAGAACTTGGGCTCTCAAATCCTTATCTTTCGCTGGCCGGTTGCAGTTGCTGAACTCCGTCATCATGGGAGCGTTGAACTTCTGGTTTTCCGCTTTTGTTCTGCCTGTATCTTGTATCAGAAACATTGAATCACTTTGTCAAAGATTTCTTTGGTCGGGAGACATAGATAAGTGCAGAAAGGCTAAAGTGGCTTGGTCGACACTATGTTTACCTAAGAGAGAAGGAGGAGTGAACCTCAGACCACTGCAACTGTGGAATACAAATCTCTGTCTCAAATTGGTTTGGCTTTTGTTTTCTAAAAGCGGCTCTCTCTGGGTGGCCTGGCACTCTCGGCTCCACCTTCGTGGTTCAAATTTCTGGCATGTAACGGAGTCAATATCTGATTCTTGGGGTTGGAAATCTTTATTACGCCTGCGACCCACTGCGGAAAGATTTGTCAAGTGTGAGGTAGGGAATGGAACTCGTTGTAGTTTCTGGTTTGATCAATGGACTCCATTTGGTCGCCTGATAAACTACTTGGGTCCTGAAGGTCCTCGGTTGTTGGGTTTACCTCTGTCTGCAACAGTAAATGAGGCATGTGATGAAAGTGGTTGGAAACTCGCACCTCCTCGCTCTGAAAATGCAGTCATGCTCCATGTTTTCCTCACGACAATCACATTACCAGCCCTCTCCTCCCAAGAAGACAAGTTCTTTTGGATGGTCGGTGATGTCAAATTTGAATCTTTTAATGCAGGAAAAACATGGGAAGCAATCAGACCTCGTAGCTCAATTAAACCGTGGCATGATGTGGTATGGTTTAAAGGAGCTACTCCAAGGAATGCTTGCACGATGTACGTGGCTCAACTTGATAGACTTCCTACACGCTTAAGGCTGCTTTCGTGGGGTTTGCCTATTCAATCCTCATGCTGCCTCTGTTCAACTCACGAAGAATCGAGAGACCATTTGTTCCTGCGATGTGAATTCAGCGAAATGGTTTGGAACCAGGTGCAGGCAAGACTTCGGCTATCTCCATGTATCTTCCTCACTTGGCAATCACTTATAGCATGGTCGAGAATTTCTACGGAAAGTGCACCATCAACGTTGCGCAAGCTCTGCGCCCAAACTGTGGTCTACCATGTTTGGAGAGAGAGAAACAACAGATTCCACAATCAGGTCTCCTCCTCTCCAGTGAGTATTTTCAGTCAAATAGATAGAGAGATTAGAAGCAGTATCTCCGCAAAAAGACACCGACGAAAGTTCAGGAACCTTATGATCCGATGGATCCAATGACAAAATCTCAGACTTCAAGCTCTTAGTACTCAATTTTCTCCTTGTTTTTTTTAGTTTTTTTGGCAAGGGAAAATGTAATAGGTCATCTTATGCACAGCCTAAACTTTCATTTTAAATGATATTTACATTCTAACAAAAAAAATATCAAGACTTACCTTCTTTAAACGAAATATATATAAGATTTTCTATTGTAATACTATTGTTATTCTTATTTTACCATTACACAATTACATTTCAAGTTCAACAAAATATATTCGAAAATAAAACGAGGCTAATATCTATGTATCCAGTCTAGACCATCGTCAAATCCGATCATTAGGGCATCTCCAATGGTGTTACCAACATTGGAGTTCCTAAAATTATTTTTAAAAATTTTTATTATTATTATTTTCTTTTTTTCCTGATTCAAAAAAAAAATAATAATAATAATACGGGGACCAATCGCAGGCCGCCACGTACACGTGGGGCCCGCAAACAGTGTTGGTTACCCTCAACTATCGGTGCTTAAACAAGGAATTCAAGAAGCTGAGTTCTTAATAAACGTGGATCCCACTCCTTTTTATAATGATTTTTTTTTGGTTCTAGCGCTAAGAACTCTCTAACTCCTCCGTTGCATTTGCTCTTACCTCTCGTCAGGATTTGGTCCGCTAATATGTTATTCAAATAAGTAGCTGCTTAAGTTGTCATGTGGAAGAGAATAATTGGCAAAGTCAGAGAAACGTGGTGAAGATATGATTGTGGAGAAGCAATTGGAAAATTCATTCATATAACTTTAGCTATTAGTTTCTCCTTCATCTTCTTTGGTCCTTTATTCAATGTATTTCATTGTCGTTTCAGAGTGTTTTCCACCTCTTTATTCTCGATAAATGAGTGACATATCTGTGTTTTCAGAACATTGATATTTTGTTTCCAACATCAAATTGATATGCTGTTTTCTCGATCAAAGGTATTCGAAACAGTCGTGTTCTTGGATTTGAAGGCAATAGAAGGCGTGGAGTTATAACTGTCAATTGGTCGGACCGTCCACGGGCAAGACCAGTCCAAATTATTATGGGTGGTCCGTGGACAAGACCAAAAAATACATGGTCCAACTGGGCAGAGGACCAATTTTATCCATCGACAAATGGTCAAGACCAAATGGACATTGGGCTGTCCATAATATTAAAATTTTAGGTTACTTTAATTTGGGGGGAAAATGAGTTCATTTTAATTTCTCTCAAATCACAGTTTTTTTGCGATTTAGCGGAAAAATTACTGTTTTATTGGAAAATAGTTGTTTTAGTGCAAAATGCGATTTTAACGGGAAATTACGGTTTTACGAAAAAAACACGATTTTACCCAGAAAATCGCATTTTTAAGATTTTAGCGAAAAATCGCTTTTTAGCTGGAGATTGCGTTTTGGCAGGAAAACTGCGGTTTTGAGGGTAAAATCATAGTTTTGAGGAAAATAGCGGTAGTGGGAAAGTTACGATTTTGGCGGGAAAAACATAGTTTTATCGAAAAATTGTGGTTTTGGAGGAAAAAGTTTGGTTTTGGTGGTAAAATCACAGTTTTATCGAAAATTGCGTTTTGGCGAGAAAATCAAGGTTTTGGCGGAAAATTGCAGTTTTGGCGAGAAAATCACGTTTTTGTGGCAAAATCACGATTTTTATGAGAACTATGGTTTTGGTGGGAAAATCGTGGTTTTATCGAAAATTGCGGTTTTGGCGGAAAAATCGCTGTTTAATCGAAAAATTGCGATTTTGGCGAGAAAATCTCGGTTTTTATAGTAAAATCATGGTTTTATCAAAAATTGCGATTTTGGCGGGAAAATCGCTGTTTTGACAGGAAAATCGCGATTTTATCGGAAAATTGGTGTTTAGACGGGAAAATCGTGCTTTATCGAAAATTTACAGTTTTTGGCGGGAAAATCACGGTTTTGGTTGTGAAACCACAATTTAATTGAAAAATTGCGGTTTTTGACGGAAAAGAGCGGTTTTGGTGGTAAAATCGTGATTTTGGCAGGACAAATGTTTATTTTGACAGGCAAATCGCGGTTTTATCGAAAAATCGCGGTTTTACGGAAAAATCATGTTTTGATGGAAAGTCATTGTGAATAATGTTAACATGAAATACTAAAATTAAATATAAATGAATAATGATAAATTGATTATAAATTCCTAAATAATATTACCTATAAATTTTATTGGGCGTCCATGGGCATGCCCATTGGACATGGTCTTTATTGGTCTTGGACAATTTTTGGACCGTCGTCCATTATAGATCGTCCAATTATAGCCCAAAAAATTAATGGTCCAATGTGGATAGCCCAAATGGGCTATGGACGGACCAATTGACACTTCTAAGCGCCCTCTCTTCCGAGGCCAAGAAGCAAAAAGGCGTGGGCAGAAGATCCTCATCTCTCTCTCCCTCTGACTTGGATGACACCCTGCGGCAGCTGAAGATCCAGGTATTCCCTGCGATGAACGTCTCCTATCATGGTTCTTACTCCGTCGGGGTGCTTTCCTTTCCCCAAAGGAAGATGCTGGAGGTAAGCGTCTGGCTTCGAGCTTCTGGATCTATTACTTGTCCCTGCTTGTTTTTAACTTTGCTCTCTTTTTGTTTGTCAGATGACTGCTTTCCTCGATCATGCGGAAGATAAGGTGTCAATGGAGGTAGCTGAAGCAGGGAGGGTCATGGTGGTAGACCACATACGCAGGCTCCAGGCTGAGAAAGAGAACTCGACTGGCTTGGAGAAGGAACCGAGGGAGATGAAGAACCTGGTCTGGGGATTGGAATCCATGAACCAGAGGGAGTGTGACCGTACCTAGGCGTTGATTGTGGAGAAAGTTGTTCTGGAGAAAGAGGTGGAAGAGATCAGGGCCAGAGTCATTGTCTTTGTTGAGGAGAAGGCCATGATGATCAATGGTGCAAAGATCGTAGGGCGCTGGGAGACGGCAAGGGATTGGATCAATGGAAACACATGCTCCTGGAACCTGCAGGAGGACTTTGACAACTATAAGCTGGTGGTGGAGACCGAGGCTGAGGTTAACAACCTGTCGGCTCCCAGCTTTGAAGGTGAGTCTGAGATTCCGCCTGCCCCTGATGCCTCTACCCTGGCTGACGCTGATGCCCTTGGGGACTTTTTATTGAAAATTGTAGTACCAGCCCCTGCGTGGGCTTTGTTATGCCCCTTGTGGGCTTTTGTAGAACTTATTTGACCTTTCTAGGCCTTGATCTTTTGTTGCCTTTTGAGGCTTTTTACTTTAAACTTTAATAGTAAGCCCTTCGTGGCTTTTATAAATGCCTCTCCTTTTTATAATCGTTTTTAGCTATCTACTCACGTAAGCCACTTGCTATGGTATTTGGATTATCCCATAGGATCGATTGACCTCTGGTTGTTATTAAGCCTTTGGTCTTTTTAGGGTGAATGTCGTCTAGCCTTGGACCACTTGTTTAGTCTCTGGCTTTCAATTATCCTCTGGGTTTTTAGCAATCCTCCGGAGTTTTGCTAGCCTGTCGGAATCCGCTCAACCTCTGCCTTTTAGTTAATCTTTTTGGTGTCTGCTCAACCTCTGGTGTTTGGCTAGCCTTTCGGCGTCTGCTCAACCTCTTACATTTAGCTAGTCTTTTGCCCTTCTTACCTAAGAACGTGTCTTTTAGCTTTTTGAAGGGACTTAGGATCATGGGGTTGGAGTTCATACCAATTCCCCTTTTTTTTTCTTTTTTTTTAACCGTTCGTGTTTGCCCTTTGGCAATATTTCTTAAGGTTTTGGTAGTATTCTGCCACTCTTGGGTGACCACTATCTATTTTGTTGAACTCTACTTTCTACAACAAGCCACTGTTAGTCTTTAGGTTATATTGTCGTGTCTCACCCTTTTTATGATAAAGGGGGCAGTTCGGCAGCTTTTTTGCTCCTTCCCACGTCTGGGTAAGTAGGTTCTGGCCCGACGGACGAACAGGGGTAAACACTTTGCCTCCTATTCAACATTTGGCGCCTTGTCTCTGCTCAGCAAGAGTAGACAATTTTTCCTAGCTCTCTTTTGGGTATTTTTCATTTGTTTGAGCGAGGATTTTAGCGTTGGGTACGTTGTTTTACTATTCTTGTTTTAAAAGATAGTTGTTCAAATTATTTGTCCCTTGCTTTGTTAAATTCCTTTGGTGGGAATCAATTATTTTAATAAAGATAATCCGTCTGTGGATGCTATGAATCATAAATTACTATGTGTAAAGGAAAATAAATTTTGATATAGCAAAAAAATATAAAACATATCTTGGCGAGGTGACCATATGGGCTAGGGGCCTTTGTTTAGAAGAAGTAGGATTTTTGGTGTAACGCGTTTCAACTGTTTTATTTTACATTTTCGTACCTATCCTGTAACTTATAAGCCCCAGAGCCTCTAACTACTATGATTTGGTATGGTACTTCTCATCCAGGCGCTAGTTTATCAGCCGCCTTGTCCCTGGTGTTATTTAAGACTCGTCTTAGGACCCATTCGCCTTGATGAAGGTTCTGGTCCGAACTTTCTTTTTCTTTTTTTCGGCAGTTTGGAATTTCTTATTATAGTTGTGAGCTATTTTTTGCTTGTGTTGCCAGTTTTTGACCTCTGCGGCTTCCCTTTTTTTGTCTAGGAGATCTAGGGACAGGGCCATCAGCTCTTTGTTTTTCTCTTGGGATGAAAGTACTATCCTAATTGTAGGAACGTTGACTTCGGCAGAGGACACCGCCTCTGATCTGTACACAAAAGAGAAGGTGTCTCGCCTGTAGCCGTCATGGTGGTCGTTCGGTAAGCCCATAATGCGGTGGGGATTTCTTTGATTCAGTTGCCTTTGGCCTCATCTAAGCGTTTCTTCAAGAGGCTTACCACAATTTTGTTTATGGATTCGGCTTGCCCGTTTGACTGAGGGTGTCTGGGCGTGGCGAAACTCAGCTTTATACCGCAATCCTTGCAAAACTTCTTGAAGTTTTTGCTAGTGAACTGAGGGCTATTATCTGTTACGATCTCATGGGGTACCCCGAATCGGGTTACCACATGTTTCCAGAGTAATTTTTTCATATGGACGTATGTGATCTTGCTCATGGCCTCCGCTTCCACCCACTTGGAGAAGTAGTCAGTTACTACCAATAAGAACTCTTTCTTGCCAGGGGACCTTGGGAATTTTCCCACTATGTCCATGCCCCATTTCATGAATGGCTATGGAAAATTAATGGATTTAAGGTTTTCGGGTGGAAGCTTGAGGACTGGAGCATTCCTTCACCATTTGTCGCAGTATCTTGCTATGTGGAGCACATCTCAGCCATGGTAGGCCAATAATATCCAGTTCTTCTGACTCTAAGCACGAGGCTCTTTCCGCTCGAGTGGGATCCGCATTTGCCTTCATGTAGTTCACGAAGGACCAAGTCTACGTCCCTTGGGCTACACACTTAAGATATGGCCCGAAGAAGGATCTTCTATAAAGTTTATCTGGATCAGACAGTAGAGTGCTGCTTGTCTTTTGATATTTCTGCATTCGCTGCTTATGTTTGGCAGTATATCATCCTTCAGGTAGGAGATAATTTGACTCATCCAATTTCTGGTTTCCTTGATGTTGGAAACTCGAAGTGCTTTTGCGACCTCGTCTGTGGCTCGCCATTACAGTACAAGCAAGGGAATACTGATTGGATTCGTGGTTTTCAAGGCTGAGGCTAGGTTGGCCAGAGCGTCGGTGTGCGAGTTTTTCTCCATGAGGATTTGCTTGAGCTCGCGCGTTTGAAATGATTCGATGAGCTTTTTGGTTATGGCCAGATACTTGGCCATACTTGCATTTTTTTTTCTGGTAATCGCCTTGCGTTTTGCTTACGATTAGCTAGAAATCACTATAAACCTTCAGGTTCTCTATTCCTAGATCTATTGCCAAACTGAGCCCTGCGATTAGTGCTTCATACTCGCTCTCATTTTTGGTGGCTCTGAAATTGCATCTCATTGCTCTAGTTGCAACTTCTCCATTTGGGGATACAAGCACGAGGCCTACTCTAGCTCCCCTCACATTGCTTGATCCGTCCACGTAAAGTGTTCATTCTCCTATGCCCTTTTTCTCTTGCTGGATTCTGACCTCTTCTTCTACCCTGATGCATCGATAGAGAGAATTTCACCATGAAGTCAACTAGAACTTGAGATTTTATTGCGGAGGCAGGGCGAAAGATTACATTGTACTCTCCTATCTCTACCACCCATTTAGCTAGCCTTTTAGATACTTTTGACTTGTGCATCACCATTTTTATAGGTAAAGATGTGACCACCACCACGGGGTAAGATTGGAAATATGGGCACAACTACCTGGCTATAATAATCAGGGCAAGGACCAACTTCTCTTGATGTCTGTAGCGTGTTTTCGCATCGAGAAGTGACTTGCTAACGTAGTAGACTGAATATTCCCTTTTTCCCTCTTCCCTGACCAAGATGGCACTTATTGTGTGTTCAGAGACAACCAGATATAGCAGGAGTGGTTCTCCGTCCTGGGGTTTGGTGAGGAGAGGTGGCGTGGTGAGTCACTCTTTGAGCTTGAGTAGGGCGTCTTCACACTTTTGGTTCCATTCAAACTTCTTGGTGTCTTTGAGAGTTTTGAAGAACGCATGAGACTTGTCTGAGAGTCTTGATATGAATCTACTCAGGGCTGCCATCCTTCTTGTCAGCTTTTGGACGTCCTTTGGAGTTTTGGGAGAGGGTATGATGTTTATTGCTCTGATTTGCTCTAGGTTTGCCTCTATTCCTCGGTACGTTACTATGTACTCCATTAACTTTCCGGAGCTTACCCCAAAGGAGCACTTGGAGGGATTGAGCTTCATATTATACTTTCTCAGCATTGAGAAAGCTTGGTGCAAGTGGGCGATGTGGTCTTCTGCTTCTAGGGACATGACCAGCATGTCGTCTATGTAAACTTTCATAGTCTGGCCGATTTAATTTTGCAAACATCATGTTGACCAACATCTAGTACATAGATCCATCGTTTTTCAACAAAAAAGGCATCACCTTATAGCAATATATTCCTTGCGAGGTCATGAAAGAGGTTTTATCCTGATCGTCCGGGTGCATGAGGATCTGATTGTACGCAGAGAAAGCGTCCATGAAGCTCATTAGTTGATGCCCAACAATATCGCCTAACAACTTGTCTGTGTGCGGCAAAGGGAATGGGTCCTTTGGGCAGGATTTGTTTAGGTTCGTGAAAATTATACAAACCCTCCACTTGCCGTTTTATTTTTCTGACCACGATGACGTTTGCTAGCCACTCTAGATATTAGACTTCTTGGATGAACCCAACCGCAAGTACATTTTTGACTTCGTTGCTGATGATAAAGTCTCTTTCTGGTGCAAATTTCATTCTTTTCTGTTTTACCGAGAGATAATTCGGGTCTACCTTCAGCTTGTGCACTATGACGTCTGGGTCTATGTCTGGCATATCCACGTGAGACCAGGCGAAGAAGTCGGAATTGGACCTTAAGAAGTCGATTAGTCTTTATCGTAAACCTTCTTGAAGGCTCAATCCTATCTTGAGGCTCCTTTCTGAATTTCTGGGTACCAGGGGTACCTTATCAAGCTATTCCACCTCTGGCTCCTCGGTGTGCTTGGCCAGAGGTGGTTTCTGTAATTGTTGTAAGGGGGCCGTCTTGCCTTTTAGGGAAGTCTGATAGCACGATCTGGCATACTCCTGATCTTCTTTGATCTCTCTGATTCCTCAGGGCGTCGGAAATTTCAGCACTTGATGCAAAGTAGATGGCATGGCGTCCATCTCCTGTATTCAGTCTCCCCATGATCATATTATAGGCAAACGCGTAGTCTACAACAGGGAATCTGGTAAAAAGGTTTACTCCACCCACATAGACAATAAGCGTAACTTTTCCTGCAGTTTGCTTGACTTCTCCACTGAAACCTACCAACAGGGTGGATTCTTTGGTTAGGGTTTCCTGGGTTAAACCTAGGTCTGAGTATGCCCCCAAGAAGAGTACGTTAGTAAAGTTTCCATTGTCGATAAGTACCCTCTTTACCAAACAATTCATCACCGTTAAGGAGATAACCAGGGCGTCGTGGTAAAGAGTTAGAACCTTGTCTTGTTTTTCCGCGGTGAAGCTGATAACTTCATTTTCATGGCTCTGCCGCTTGGCTCCCTGGACGTTTGGGTTACTTTTTCGGTTCTCGTGCTCTTCTTTACTTCTACATGGGAGATCTCGCTGATCTCTGATCCTCTTGATATCACGCGGTCATGTCTCGGGGGAGAGTCTGAGCCCTTACACCCTGCATGCGCGTTGTCATCTTGGTAGTTTAGTAACCCTTTCGCTTTGTCAAAAAGGAACTCCCGGAGGTACTCTTTTCTAAACAGTTCGTTAACTTCATTTTGAGGGATATGCAATCCTTTGTTCTATGATTGTGATCATTATGGAATTCACACCACTTATTAGGGGTCCTATGATTGTCAAATGACTTCATCTTATGGGGCCAACGAACTTGGGGTCCCATCTGTTTCAAGACTCTTACCAGTTCTCCTCTGGATATTGCCAGGTTAGTGATGTCGGGCAAGGTGGTCACTACAAGTCTATCGTCATTCATTCTTTCCATAGGTAGGTGCCCACTTTTGGCCCCTCTGCCTCCGTCTTCAATAGGGAGCTTCTGATAAGGCTTATCATCTCTAACGACATTTTCGGTTCGTATGACTCCAGACTCTGTCCTGGAAGCGTAGTTTTGCCTTCAGACCAGGTCCTCTTCCCACTTGATTTGTGTATGGGCATGAGAGAGCACGTCCTCCATCGTTCTGCACGGGAACTTCGTCAGATCCTTGTACAGATCTCTGTCCTCGTGCAATCCCTGCCTGAAGGTTGAGATTGCAGCCGTGATGCTGCTACAATTGGAGACAACCACTTTCTCCTAGTTGAAGCGTTTTACGCTGTTTGATCTTGTAGAGATCATCAGTGGATTTTGGGGTAATCCTGCTGCTGGCAAATTGTTTAATGAACAAGTCAGTTAACGCAACAAAGGATCCCACGCTTTCGTTACGAATGGTGATAAGTCATTGTAGAGGAGTGCCGATGAGGCTAAATCCAAGCCCTTTTCACATGGCGACTTCTCTTAGCTCCTTTTGGATTGCGAAGGTCATCATCTTTTGCCTGTATTGGGCAATATCATTGTCTAGGTCTGTGGTCCCGTCACATGGCTTTACGATTAGGAATGAGAATTTTATGGTCATGTCGATGAGTGTGATCTCCTCTGTTAAGAGAGTGTATGGGTAAGAACTTAAGGCACTTCTTCTTAGGGGAGGTAAAACTCTGGTAGGTGTTCGATCTTTGACTGAATAGCCTCACACTTGTTGGAGAACATCAGTTCCAAGCATCTGACTTCATCAGGCTGCTGGGTTAGGTTCATAATTTGTCGACCCTGCAATTCCATTTGGTCATCTAGCCCGCGTACATGATCTTGACTCATCGGGTTTCCTTCGGTGGCCGGATTTTTTTTCCTCCCCTTCGTTATCGTGTGGGGTGGTTTCCAGAGTCTACCTTGAACCTCAACATCGCTGCTTGGTTGAGCGTTAAGGTGGAGTTTGGTTCCTTAAGGGTTTTGTTCTCGAGCTCCAAACACTGAAGGTGTTGTGCATCTTCTTGGAGCTTCTTCGTACAAGCTTCCATATACTGCTTGAGGCTCTGGTGCTCTGCAACCATGTTTACGTCGGGTCCGCTGGGGGTCTGATCTTTCCTCGACTGCTCCATCTCTCCGAGTCGCTTCTGTAGGGGTTCTAGCTGAGATCTCATCTTTTTGTAGCTTGGGTCGGTTGGTACGGGTGTCGCGATCGTGTTGTTGATGTTATCTCCAGTCATTGTCACGTAGCTTTGATTGTATGGTCCTCTCTTTCTAGCGCCAAACTTTTATGGATGTTTTTGGGGTGTTTTTTGGAAGCACTATGGAAGAAAATTATAGTAACCAAAGTAAAAAGAATAGAGAAATACATTTTGTATTGATTAAGAGAAGCAAGTTGTAATGCAATTTGGGTGTCTAAAACCTTACAGAGATCGAGTTCTCTTAACCTAATGTCTAGTCTCTAGGGTTTTTGTGAATACATTGTATGGACCCTTAGGTCTAATATTTATAGTAATATGTCGGTTATTCACAACAAGAAATCAGACAGCTAGAGACGGAAATATTCGTCTCTAATTCGTCGATAACTAGCTTTAGCGACGAAATAGAGAGGAAACATAAAATGTCGCGTTTCATGAGTCGCAAATTTTTTTACTCTCTAATTCGTCGCTAAATCAGAGACAATAATTTAGCGGGAAATTCGCGACTAACAAAATTTAACATTACTTTTGAACGCTAATTTGTCGCAAAATTTGCGAGTACAATTTTACGTCGCTAATCTCGTCGCCAAATTTGCGATCAATTCGCGTTTAAGATTGTTTGAGACGTTTAATTATCGCCAAATATAGCGACAAATTAGCGTGTAATAGTCGCTATTTCGTCGCTAATATTTAGCGACGAAATAGCGACTCATAGACGTTAATTTGTCGCCAAATTTTGGTCAATTATTTATTAAAAAACAAATTAAAAATATTTATAGATATATTTATAATATTATAGATTTTTCGGAAAAAAATTTATAATATTAAACAAACTTTTTTTTTAATCACATAATAATATTAAACATTAAATACATAAAAAAACAAAAAAACAAATATTAAACATAAAATAAAATATAATTAAACTTAAAACTAAAAATATATCTAATCTTGGTTTTGGTTATGGTTCTGGTTTTGTTGCTGAGAACTCTCGCCTTCCGTCCGCCTCCGTTCGCACCACGCATTAAAGCCCGACTCTTGTCTGATAAAGTCGAAGCACATCTGCTGGTCGAGAAGCTGCTGCTTCAAGCTGCTAATCTCGGCTCGTAACTCTTCATCCCCCTGAGTAATCCGAACTCCGGCAGCAGTTGCAGACGCCTCGGGCTGGAGTGAGCCAACGCCAAATATGCGTCCATTTTTCTTCGGAGCATCCTACACATATACAAATATAAAAATTAGTAAACATACTAAATAATTATTAA
>OVAN01003564.1:0-28627 GCA_900406275.1 Anastatica hierochuntica
CCAATCAGACTCGATTCATAGAGACTCAATCATGTTTCGGTGCTAGCCTAAAGAAGAAGAAAACTAAGCCGAAAGAAAGCGGGGGATTTACGTGGTAGCTCCTCACCTTAGTCACATTGTAGATACACCTCTGAAATGTCTGACTGATGATCCTCCTTATGAGCTTAACCCCACAGAGATCATGCGTCATCCTTCTCATCCTACGCTGGTCTTCCTTCTAGAAAAAGAACCTGGAACAGGAACCCGAATTAGAATTTAAACGAGAACCTGCCAAAAATGGAAACTTTCCCTTTATAGAATCCTGCCATAAATGAAAAGCTGACTGAAAAGAGAAGCCAACCCAAAGAGGAAACTTTTCCAGAAAGGAAACTTTCCAAATATGGAAACCTGCCATATTTGGAAACTTCCTACAAAGGAAAACCGGCCAGGGGTAAAACGGTAATTTTACTTACCGATTAAAACCGTGTTCTCGAGAACGTTTTGGGCGTCTGCATCCTCAAACTCGAGCTCTTCTATTTCCTTTTGACGCGGACAGTTTCGCTGCGCTAACTTCCGGAACGCGATTCTCCATTCATATGAACCCGAAATTGGTTTTCTTTTTACCAGAGGATTCATATGAGTCCCTACATTGAACAAACAGAAGATAAGCTTGGAAGTCCTCTGTTAACTCAACCAAACTCGAAAAACACACCAACGTGCCAATTCTGAAAATCTGTCAGATTCTCTAGCGCTTAGAAACAAGCCTATAACTTTAAAACTAACCGTTAATTCCTCGATCCGAATGGTCAAATTATAGTTACGGATGTCCTCTATCTGTGGACTCTGGTTTCACTCCGATCGGACTCCAGTTTCCCTCGGAAACGTCCTTCAAACTCGGACTGATTGCAGATTCAGACAGCACATAAACCTTTTAGAAAAACGCACATAACTTTGAGTAGAAAACTCAAAATCGCATTCTGTAAAATGGAGAACGAAGATCGCTGAGTCATTTACCTTGTGTAATAATTTCAGATCGAAAACTATTGATTTGATCGGCCGTTTCTGTTTTCTCCCACAGCATATCGAGTCTGTCCTTTGTAGAGACTGCACATGATTCATCTCTTTTCTCCTTTTCTCTCTTCTCTCTTCCTCTAATGGCTCTAAAACTTCTGTCTCTCTTCTCCCTGAGATTACACTAGTAAAAAAAAACTGCTATAGTCACAACAGATTTCGTGACAAAATCGTGACTATAGGATCGTGACTTTTTTTTCGTGGCTATATGAATGATTTTGCCACGATTTTAGTCACGAAAAAAGGTAACTATCATATAGCCACGTTTTTTTCGTGACAAAAACGTGACTATACCACTTATTTCTACTAGTGTTAGCGACACCTTGGAAAAAATAAGTAGAAGAAAAGAACGCCAAAAAGATTTAGGTTTTTAGGTTAGGGTTAAGTAAGGAATGCTTGGCTCAGTTTAGCAGAAAATTGGTTTGATCGAATTGAACCGAGATTAGAAAACCGGGGTGTTACAGATTATTTTAAGAAAAAGCGAATTTATTAATACTTTCATAGAAATTACCACTTATTTTGGATTAAAATTTAACTATAAAGATCATCATGAACATATATTGCATCAATGCTTTTTGAATAGTGTTTCTATTGACTTTTAGCGATGCATACATTAAATAAGTGAAGTATATTTAAATAATATATTCAGCTATTTTAATGTGACTCTGGTTCTAAACCATCAATATAATAAACCCAAAACTCAAAAATTTAACCATCAAAATTCATTTGCAGTGTTTGTGGTATTTTAAAAAAGTAAGTTAGTTTATTTAGAAAAACAAAATTTCATATGATGGTTTTCTTGAAAAAACACTGACTTTGTGGTATTTTAACAAATTCCTCTTGAAATATCAAGATAAAATTTAAAAGTAAAATGATTCTTCAAATCAAAGAGTTTCAAACTACTAGAAAAAAGCATTGGTTTTAATTTCGTTTAGGAAACACTAAAAAAATCCACTACGTATTTTGAATTTTTCGAAACGGATATATATTTTACAAATACACGGAAAATGTTGTAACATGTAAGGAATTGTGTACTATTTAAATAGAAAATGTATTTTTACTTAGTACGTCTATTAATTACAAAACTTTAACTTTCATATAAGCTAAAACAGATTAATAGAAATTTAAAATTGCTACTATATAATGAAATAAATGTGAAAATTAAACTAATCCCACAATTTATAAACCATATGATCAACTAAAAAGGTAAAAAAATGACTCAACTAAAACAATAAATAGAATTACTATTTGAAATAGTATAAACAGTACGACAATAGACTGTCCATTTAAATAGACTGTCTATTTCCGCGCGTCTATTAATTTCACAAATAACCAAACACCAAAGGGGAAAATGTGACTGAGTTTCACTGTTTTATTTGGTAATGTTAAAAGTATTACAAAACAAAGTTTTGAGAAGGAGCGATCTAAAAAAAGTTGACAGAAGAGAAAACTAAGTTAAGCGCTAAATAGACCGTCAACTTGATGGCTTTAGAAAACATTAAAAAAACCCACCACTTAAAAAAATTATATTCAAATACTGATATTCTACTTTAAAAATATTGATCTTGGACCTCTTTATAATTTCAAGTTACACAAATATGGATATATATATATTACTTGTGCAATGATTTTGACTTAGACAAAAAATTGAGGTGGTTAATTACAAAACTACCTTCAATGTATTAATTGTTAAACTTACTATTTAAAAAAAAAGATTGAAATAGTTCAAAAAAAGAAATAAAAATCTTTTAAAAAGGAAATTGTATTTGTAAATGTATAATTTTAATATTTAATAAAAAAATTGTAATACACATATTAAATTGAATGAATATACATTTTATTGTTCTTACCCATATATAATAAAGTGTAATGATAATTTGAAAAATAATCATATAATTAAATCTTATATATTATTTGCAAAGTGAATTCGACCGAGATTAAAAATTGCACTGGTTGATTACATGACTATCCTTAATAGAACTTTAGTTAATTAAAATTTCAAAAATAAAAAATTGATAAAAACGAAAATTCAATGAATTTTTTTTTAATAATCTTATTTACCTACAAGCAATCATATAATATATTTATTAAATATAATATGTTATCCATTTTTAACGCTCTCGTTTGTATATCATAGTTTTTAGCGGGATTAAATGTCAAAAAAGGAAAATATTTTAGTATACAAAAAATATGTCAAATGAATTTAAAATAAAATTCGACATATATAAAAAAGTGTAAAAATTTTTTTTTTAACTAATACAACGAAAATTCTGAGAATCAAAATTTCCAATTTACCATATTAATGCACGGTAAAAATTATAAATTGAAAGTATTATATTACCGTATTATAAAAACTATAATTATTTATAAAATTTAAATGTTTGTATTGTATGCGTGCCAACAAACTAGTATATATTATTTGTGAAGTGATTTTGGTTTAGATTAAAAGTTGAGGTGGTTGATTACAAAGCTACCGTCAATGTGTTAATTGCTAAAATTACCATTTTTTAAAAAAAAATTACATAGTTCAAAAAAGAAAATACAAATCTTTTAGAAAAATGGTAATTATTTTATAATACACATGTTAAATAGAAGAAATATCTACTTTATCATTCTTAAGCATATATAATAAAGTATAATGATAAATTTAAAAAATAATCATATAATTAAATTTTGCTTTTGTAAGAATTCAATCAAAATAATAAATATAACAAAATATAGATTAACACCAATATTACTGTCTTAAAAAAAATGGTTTAGGATTAGTATTATTAGTATCGTAATTTATAGCGGGGTCGAATGTCAAAACTGCAAAATATTTCAGTCATATGTAGAATACATCAAATGAGATGGATTACAATTTTAAAATATATAGAATAAAATGTGTTAATATAAAAATAATATAATTAATTGAAAATCAATATTTTCAAGATATTATATAAATATTTATATTTACCATACACGATAAATTTAGAATAAAAAATGTTATATTACCAAATTATAAAATCTGAAACAATTTATAAAATATATATGCTCGCATACGATGCGGACAAACGTTGTACTAAAGGATGGTGCAAAGACTCGCCTCTTTTTTTTTACATCTAACTTTTATTTTATTGAAAATACGAAAGCCGGATACAAAGCTGGCGATTGGACGAATCCAACCCTGGAGCCACAAGCCGACTATTGGACGAATCCAACCCCAAAGTCAGAAGCTAGCGATTGGGCGAACCCAATCCCAGAGCTAGGTAAAACATGAAACTAACTAGAAAAAGATAAAGAGAAAAGACAACAACATGGAGAATTGAAAATAGTTATGCAACCAACAAAAGCGGTAAAGGATCTGAAACAAAGTCATGGAGACCTGAACTCTCGGACGAGCACTTTATAGAACCAGTTAGAGCTGAAACCAAGCCGAAAACCATGTAATCATCGGTAAACCAATCTATTATAAACCGTAGAAAACAACCAAAACTCATTTCAACAGAGATGAACGCTATACCGATTTGGTCCATGAAGTTGTAACCACTTGAACCCTTCTTCCCCTAAGAAACCAAGCTCATGGAAAGAGGAAGACTCAAAACACAATTTGATCGTGCATGGGAAAACGCCAAAGAGGGTTAGCAACTCTTAACACGAACCCTCGCGAATCCAACCTTAGCGAACCACCGATTAAGGTTGGTCACCTCCCGCAAAGAAAAGAGTCAGTAACTGATCTCATTGCTTCGTTTTTCACCAGTAAAGCCCCCAAAGAGACTTCAAAAGGAGAATAGTAGCTCTGTAGCAACAACATACCATCCGTGAGATGAATCCAAGAACCATCACTTCCACTCCCACAAAACAAAGAACTTCAACTTCAAAAAGTCAACCGGCCAAACCATAAACTCATTTTTGCGATTACCACTATTCCAATCTCCAAGAACAGTGCGCTGCTTGAGCACCAAACTCCGACGAAGCTTGCGACGGCTCAAGCCCGAAAAAACCAACCGGCCCAAACTCCGACCCTTTTCAGCCTCCGTCGCACTCCCCTCGCCATCCCACCAGATATCCATCGAGTAAAACCGTAGATCTGGCCTCTCGCATCTGGATCGAGAAGATCTTGACCGCCGGCGTTTGAACATATCAGAGAGGGAAAAGCAGCTGAGAAGAAGCAAACCGAAAGAAAGAGGAAAAGGAGCAACGGCTCCTAAGGTGGCTCAAGGCGAGCTACGTCAGAGAAAACGGGATCAACGGCTTTGTCTGTAGGAGAAAACATGATCAACCGCAAAGACACGCTTATGTATTATTATTTTCCAATAAATGGTTGCTTATATACATATAGTACACATATGCTCACTCTTCAGTAAATAAATAAATTAAGCTATTATAGAGTTGTGAACAAAAAAAAGCTATTATATAAAGTTATTGGATGTTGTTCAGCTATAAACACCCAAGCCCTACAAATCTACTTTGCATAGTAACAGATGTACAGTTTCTATATACAGTGTATATAGAATGAGAGTGTGTATAGTGTTGAAGCCCTAACTTTTTTTTTTTGTTTCAAAATCCATTTTATTAAGTTGATAACGAATTTTAAGTTTCGAAAAATCGATTAAGAACCAAAGTGCTTACATGGGTAGATAACCAACCGTTTAGTCTTGTTTTTTTGATAAGACTATCGACTATAGAATTACAAGATCAAAAAATATAGAAAATATTAGAATTTGGAAATGATCTTTTTAGTATAGCGAAATCGTCCAATTCGACATCAAAAGACGGTCAATTCAAGAAGGCATTGACCATCAAAATTAGCTACACGCAATCTGTAACAAAAGTAACATATGTTTGTCTCTGATGAGCTCAAGATCGTTCTAGCTATTTAAATAGAATATATACAATTCAATCTTTCACTATTTGACCCAGTCTCGTACTATACTTTCTATATAAATAAGAGGCACGTAAGATCTGTCCCACGATTTTTTTCAATAAGACAACTAAGCTATTTAATAATGAAAATTATCTTTATCTCTTGACTGATTATTTTCCATTGCTTATATAAGTAACTACTGATATGAAAATTTGCTCAAGACATGTATAACTGAGTAAGATGAAAGAACCAAAATTGACTGTGATATATGGATTTGGTTTTTTTAAATCGGTTGTATAGTACTTGTTATATGCGGACATTTTGCTCATATATTTCTCTTGTAGATCCACACAAACTTTTCCTTTTAAATTCTTATTTGTTGTTTGACCAAAGAAATGTTTCTTATTTGTTGATGATAAAAAAAAAGTTTCTTATTTGTTAATAGATAGTAGTACTATTTTCTTAATTTTTTTTTTTTGCCAAATACTACAAAAAGTTTTAGAAAGCTCGAACTCCGGGATAGGCAACACAAATTTTTATAATCGGCAAATAAGGTAAGACCTTGTTGATAAGTTAATTGTTTTGTTTGTATAGTTACAAGTCTTACCACAATATAATAAGTTAATTTAGGCCAAATATTGAGGAATGAAAAATGGTAGGGAGTGATGTGGCAGGTGAAAATTGAAAAAGTAAATAATGAGAAGTAACGTAAAAGTTTGGAAGCGAATCTCTTGAGTCACCGAGTCACTTCAATTGCATACGTTCAACATTTTCCAGAATTTTAGATACCAACAAGGCAACAACAACATGCCCCGTTTTCTAGGCGAACTCTAAAATACTAATTTCGTAAATTTACTACTTTTCTTTTAAAAATGATAACATTCCCGATCGCATTAAGTACCTCATCTATTTCGTAAAAATGAACTAGTTTAAAATTGTTACACACATATTAAAATTTTCTAATTTTTATTCAATTTACTTTTTCTATAAAAACAACATTAAGTATATTAAATTTTTGCATTGAAATGCGAAAACATTAAACTAAACTGAAACAAAAAATACTATAAAATTTCGCATAAACTGAAATGAAGGGAGTATGATTATTGCGTATACTCAAGCCCATCAGCAAATCTCCTTCAAACGCGTTAATACTTGCGCTCTTTTATACGATCAACACAAATGTTGTCATTATTGTCCTAATTATCGAAATGGGTTTGTTTACTGTCAATATGAATGCAACTTATTTTTGTCAGTTTATCAAATTTCATCTTCTTAACTTTTTTTTTTGTTAAAGAGTTTTCTTTGATTAAACTAAAAGGATACATTGTTTATAACAAGCTACATATAAATATAAAATGGAAAAAAAGTGAAAAAAATCATTAAAAAGAACCTCATCCTTTACCTATTGCAATCCAAGCACATCCGGAATGGTCGAAGTGGGGACTTGTGGTGAGGGTAGTGAATGAACCTGCAAACCAAATATGCAAATTTTAGAGGCTTTGGCGTAGTTTTTGTATCTGACCGTTGCTGCTTTCCTCTTGTTAAGAGTGTCTATTAGCCTTAAGACGTCGTTTGGCAATTTGGAGCTTCCACCATGTAGTCTTGAGTTTTTCTCTCGCCAGAGCTCGTAGATTATCGGTGACCAAAATAGTAGTAGTAGTTGTCGCTTAGTCTTTACAACTCTAGGATTTCTAAGCCAAACCATAGTGTCCTGCCAAGAGAAAAAGTTGTACCTGATATCGAGTTTGTTTAGACAAGCAAACCAAACCATACGAGAGAAGGAACAGTCGAAGAAGAGGTGATCTCTTGATTCGGCATGCAGAGAGCAGAGAAGACATGCGGCATCAACATTTAGGCCCCAAGATCTTAGCCTATCCCTTGTAGGGTTTCGGTCTAAAGTGAATAGTCATGAAGTGAAGCTCAGTTTTGGGATAGATAATTTACTCCAGACCGATCTGGCCCAAGCAATCGTGGCGTCATGAGGTCTGATTTCATTCCACACTAATTTTGCTGGGAAGAAGCTGATGGGGAGTCCTCCAATCTGCCACACAGCTTTATCTGCAGCATTGGACAGCGTAATCTCAGAGAGAACAACATAGAGAGTAACTTGTTTTTCACATCTCGCCGATGGCAGTGATCATAAGTTAGAAGAAGCAACAGTTGAGACTCTGGCCCTGATTGGGACACCTAGCATTTGTGGTCCTGAAGGTTCGAGAAAGTCTATTAGGGGGCCTAACTCTGTCCATGGATCCATCCAGAAAGAGATTGAATTTCCTGTTCTTAGATATAACTGAATGAAGCACAGAGCATGGTTGCGTAGTTTAAGCAGCCTACGAAAGCCCCAAGTGTGATATTGTTGAGGTTTAACTTCGAAGAAACATCGACGTTGAAGTTTATATCTCTCTTTTAGCCAAGCAACCCAAATTGAGCCACTTCTGAAAAACAACATCCATATTAATTTAAGTCCACAACAAAAGTTCCATGATCCATGGTCTTTCAAACCTAGACCCCCCTCCTCCTTGGCTTTACAGATTGTGTCCCAGGCGACTCTATGGCCTCCATTCTGATTTGTCTCTCCTCGCCAGAGAAATGAACTTGACAGAGAATTGATACTTCGGATCACCTTCTCTGGAAGCAAAAAAGCAGAGGACCAGAAGTTCACAATACTCGTGATGACGGATGAAAGCAGTTGTAATCTGCCCACGAAACTAAGATATTTGGTAGACCAACAGTTCATTTTTTTCTTGATGCGGGCAAGTAGAGGCTCGCAGGCTTCGGACGATAATTTCTTTGAAGACAATGGCAGACCAAGATATTTAACTGGCAGAGAGGCAAATTTAATACATGTTCGCTGTTGAATAGTAACAAGTTCTGATGCTTGGAGCCCCGAGGAGAACAAAGTTGTCTTCTCAATACTGATAGCTAAGCCTAATAACACTTCAAACTGAGAAAGAACCTGCAGAACAGCCTCTAAAGAGCCATGGAAAAAGATTAGAAGGTCTTCCGCGAAACATAAATGAGTAAGGCCTAGCTCTTTACAGTGACAGTGATATTCAAATTTACCCACAACAGCTGCTTCGTTTAACATCAGAGAGAGGGAGTTCATCACTAACACAAACAACAGTGGAGAGATCGAGTCGCCTTGCCTTAGACATGCCGTGCTCGTAAAGTAACCAGTCACTGATCCATTAATAGAGGTTGAGAATGCAGGGTGAGTGAAGCAGGCTTTACACCATCCAATGAACTCACTTGGCAGATTCATTGTGTCCAAAGAGGTTAAAATGAAGTCCCATTTGATGGAGTCGAAAGCCTTCCTGAGATCCACCTTTAGCGTCATTGGTCTGCCAAGTTTTCCTTTGTTTTAACCCTGCATCAAATCAGAAGCCAACATGACATTTTCCATAATCAATCTATCTTTTACAAATGCCTTTTGATTTGGAAGGATGATCTCTGGTAGTAGTTGCTTTAGTCTATCTGCCAGCAATCTGGTGGTTAGTTTGTAGAGAGTAGTACAACACGAGTTCAGACGAAAATTCTTGAGATTTGCAGCCCCTGGAGTTTTTGAGATAAGTGTGAGAACAATTGCGTTGACTGATTTTGGCATGAAAGCAGAGAAGAAAAAATGCTGGATCGATGCTACCACTTCACTGCCGAGGATATCCCAATTATATTTGAAGAACTCAGAAGTGAAGCCATCTATTCTCGGAGTTCTATTGTTTGGCATTGCAAAGAGAGACTTTTTGATACTTTCTTGAGAGAACGGTACACGATGGCTAGCTTGATGGGACTGGGAGCAACGAAACAAGATAAGGTTCTCCATGAACTGTTTCTGGTCTCGTGAAAGTACCTTGTGTATAGGCCTCAGCAAGTTGCTAAAGTAAGCTATTGTCATCTCATGAATCTCCTTAGGGTCTGTTGCCTGTGTGTTATCGGTGCGGAACAGGAACTTGATGCTATTACTAGCTTTTCTTGCCGAGGTGATGCAGTGGAAGTAGGCTGTGTTGCTATCTCCTATTGATAGCCATTTTACCCTAGATCTCTGTCTGTAGAAAACCTCCTCAATTTCACAAAGATGAGCGCACTTGGCCGCTGCCTCTGACTCTAGTTTGAATGAGTCTCCCGATGGGTTTGAAAGAGCGTTTCCCTGCAAAAAAGTAAGATGATTAGTGGCCTCTCTTACTTGCTTCTCTATGTCACTATAACTCTCTCTGTGTAAAGTTTTTAGAGGTTGCTTTAAGGGTTTTAGCTTGTGGCTTAAAGCAGCAAGAGACGTTGCTCTTTCCCCGGCAAAGATCCATGCCTTTGCGACAGTTTCTTTGTAGTTCAGGTTTTTTGTTAGGTAGTTGAATACTCGAAATGGCTTAGAGCCAAAGGAGCGGGGGGGGGGGGGGNGGGGGGGGGGGAGGTTTTATTCTCATGTGGCAAGCGAAGTGGTCTGAAACCTCTGGGGCGTCAAAAGATGCAAAGCTGGCTGGAAAAGTCTGTAACCAGAGGTCGTTAACTAGACACCTTTCCAGTTTCTTCGCGATCGGGTTTAGATGTTGCTTTTTTATCCAAGTGAAGTGGGAACCTTGGAAGGGGAGGTCAAAGAGCGTCAATGATTGAATCGTGTTACGAAAGGAAGTCATTCTAGGAGTTGTACGTGATATGTTCTGGTTTGATGTCTCATTGGGCGAGGTGATCTCGTTGAAATCACCCACCACTAACCACGGCTTATAGTGCAGCTGCAATAGTTCTTGAAAGTATATCCATTGGGTCCAGAGGTTTGACCTTACTTGATGGTCATTCTTCGCGTAGATTACTGTGTAGTAGATACTTGGTAGTTGGGGTCCCTAAGTCAACATCGCAGATGAGAATCTGATCTGTCTTCACAAGAACTTTAATTCCAACTTCCTTGGAATGAAGGAGCCAAATTCGACCACATGAGGAATGCGGATAGAGCGTAATACATTCCCAGTTGTTGCAGATTTTTGGTAGGATGAGGTTCAAATTTGATTCTTGTACCCGAGTTTCCAAGAGAGCTCCGAAGTTGATAGGTCGATTTTTAATCCAGTTACGAACGAGACGATGCTTAAGATCATCGTTTAGACCTCTAATATTCCAAAAAAATGTATCCATATCAAAAAATTCTACGAAAAGGGGTTGGAGAGATTAGTTACTGCCCAAGGCAGTAGATTGAGCAGCTAATGCCGCACGTAGTCTGGCTCGTTTCTGTCTCCTTTTTGTTGCAACTGACTTTTTCGGTAAATCAATAGCTGGAGGTGATGGGGTAAAACTGGTCGGAGGGTCAGGGGTTGGAGGCACAGCGGTAGTGGATGATGGGGGGATGGGGGTTGATGAGGAAGGAGTTAAAGAGGTAGGAGATGGTTGGGAGTTTAATGATGACGGGTCTGATGTAGTAGTGGATAGTGAGGATGTTAGGGGACGAAAAGGAGAAGCATGTTGGGTGTCCAAACCAAAGAACTTGGTGGACAATTGGTGGCTTTATGACCCAAGCTTTTACAGGAGGAACAAAACAGTGGGATCCATGGGTAAGAGACTTGAAGCGTTAAGATTGAGTCATCATCTCTCAGTATCTCTACTTCTTCAGGGAGTGGTTTAGTTAAGTCAGCCTTAACTTTAACTTCAACTGAATCAAACCCATTGACTTCCCTAGAGTCTCCACAGGGTTCACCTACAAGGCCTGCAATGAAGTCAAGGACATCCGGTTGTAGTAGATCAAAGGGAACATTCCTAATTGTTGCCCAAATCTGGGCTGACTCAAGTGATGGAGTGTGTTTAGAGTAATCAGCTGACCATTTAGAAACAAATAGAGGGTTATCTCCTACACGCCAAAGCCCTTGCTCAACAACCTTAGCTCGGATGTGGGTAGATGGGATAAAAACCAGAATGACTCTAGAACCGATCTGGCAAATACGAAGACATTGTCCCTTTCCCCAGAGGTAGTTTAGAACGGAAACTATCTGAGCCATTGGCGATAGGTCTTTGTAGAAGACACCAACAACGTAATCTGAGTGTAGTTGGGCGCCTTTTTCAAAAACTGCATCTGGGATTCAGACTCGTGGTTTTTCTTTAGGCGATAGCGATGTCGGAGCTACTCTCTTCAGTGGGCGAGGTCCTGAGAAAAGGTGGTTGGACCAAGAACGAGGGTTTGGATTTCTACCAGGCTGGGTAGAAGGGTGAGATGTAGTTAGGGGGTTTTCAGTGGGCAGTGGACGAGTTCAATTTGGGGGTAAGGGTAGGGATTTGGTAACAATAGCGGTAATGTCTTCAAGAGTGATACCGGCGAGGGAGAAGTCTTTGAGGACTGGAATAGTGGATCTAGTTGGCGGAATCAGCCCTGGGGCTACCAAATCAGGCTTAATAGTGGCGGGTTCGGTGGGTAAGACAGGTGAAGTAGATAGTTGGGTCTATGTGTTGAATTAAGCGTGGATGAAACGGGAGAGGAGGGCAGCGGTATTTGGTTGGTAGGGGGAGGAGGGAGGGTCGGGCGGTGGAGATGGGGGGTCAGGCGGAGGTGGCAGAGGTGGTGGGGGAGCGGAGGTCATCGCGACGGCGTAGAACTGAACCGGGGAAGAAGCAGTCTCTCTTTACCAAGTGAATAATATAAATACTCTTTGTTATTCTTCTTCTTAATTTTTGTCCCGATTGTGTGTATTATTTTAGTTTTTTTGCATTGATGGTCATCGAAGAAGAAAATTCCGTTAAATACAATCATTAGTTCTTTCTAATCTTTTAGACCACCGCGAACAATATAACTACAACTTTTAATATTTAGACTTATCAAAATAACTACAAATTATGTTCGAAATACTCTTAATGTGGGAGAAAACTCAAAATAACGAAAAACTTTATTCCTTAACTCTATATGATGAGTTTAAGAATCTTATAGAATAATAATACTAGAGATAATATCTATTACATGTAAGCTTTAGTTAGATACCATTTAAATAAGATTCATATAATATTTTTCATTTTTCATTTTTAAATTTGGTTTTGGTTTCATAATAGCATTCAGAGGTGAATCTAGAGATTGTATTTAGTGGATGCAAAAATATAAGATATTCAAATTTTAGAGATGAAAAATTAGAAGTTTTCAAAATTAACATCAAAAATTGAAAAAAAAATAGAGAAATGGTGGCATACGCCGTCCTCGTTGTAGATGTACATCCGTAACTGATAACATTAGCTACCCACTACAAATGTGCATAAATACCTTTTTTAAGATCAATTGGAAGGGAGAAACCTTGATCCAAGTCTTGATTTGTCAAATAATTTTCTTTTACTTAAAACTATTAAGTAAAATTAATAAAGGATAAATATATGTAATAATGCAGTATATAAAAGTTTGTTAATCTACATAATGAAACAAAAGTCTCGACCAATAAGAAAAAAAGTTTATGCCCGATATGATCATCTTCGATCGTGGACCAGGAGAGCACAAAGTGGGACCGATGATCTATATCTATCTCAACATATTTTAATTGCTTTCATTAGAAAAATTAATCATTAATATTAGACAAAAAATAATTTATTAATATGAAGAATCCGGTAGGAATTGATCCGGACAAGTACACAATATTATCTCACGCAAAAATTTTCAGGCAACGAAATTTACGATTGCACCACATATCAATGACCATTTCTTTTCTTTTAAAACAAAGCAATTTTATTTAAAACATAGAATAAATAGGCATGTATTTTTTTTTTGTCATCGTAGCCTAGTGGCAAATAGTTCCTCTTACAAGAGGCAGGTGCAGGGTTCGAACCCTAGTTAGGTGAGATGGATGCAGAGGTGGTGCAACCACTGGTCCACTTGCTCCTCTCACTGAATAGGCATGTATTAAGAGGCTTAGTCGTAAATTGGAGTATATGTTTATCTTATCTCCTTATAAAAATCTTAAATCTTTAAAATGCCAACTTTTTCATCATCACTAGTTAGTTGATTATATGCAAAATGAAACTTCAATGAGTTCAAATTGTTCTGGAGATGTTGTGAGCAAGAATAACAAATATGATTAGTTGAGTTCTGCGTATTCTCAAATCTTGCGAACAATCAACGAAGTATTAGCCCAATGGTTCTTAAATTAAAGAGGAAGTTTTGGTCTGACCCTATCTTGGGGGATTAGGAGTCCACGAGCTCTGGACCTCCTAGTCATAAAAAAAAACCACATACGGACCGATAATAACGGAGAAGAAATATGAGAGTCTCAGAGTCTATTAACAACAACACTAATAATAAAAATTGTTAATTCTTCAACAAAACGAAAAATTGTCACAATCTGACGAAGATGTAGCTAGTGCTTCATGATTTACGAACCATTTTGTTTTACTTAAAAATCACATTTTTTTTTACCGTAAAATGAAATAAAACTACAAAATTATTTGCAGTAAGTTAAATGATTTAAAATATATATACATGAGATGAGAACTAGAGAAGAGTGGGCGTCTCGAATATACTTTTTGTATAAAATGTAAATATTCATTAATTAAATAAAATGAAAGTTTTATGTTAAAGCTTAAAGTTTCTATCGACCCAAAAAAGAATGAAAAATATTTTACAAAAGAAGATTTTATGGTAAATAGTCACTTTCAATGTTAAAAAAGAAAAGTTCGGCATCATTGAAAGAGGTTTATAACTCCAACGACACCAAAAGGTATGAACTCTAGTCTTCAAAGCAGTAACCCTAATTTTTCGATGACGCTCAAGAGCACGAACCCAACAAAGATTGACTATACTTATCAGCACGAACCCAACAAAGATCGACGACACTTATCAGCACAAAGCCAACAAAGATCAACGACACCCTGAAGTATGAACCCAGTTAAAACCCACCTCTCGCTAGAACACGAACAAACACTAACAAAATCTAACTAAAAAATTGGGATGAGAAGGCTGCATCATCACCAATCCACCATGTCATCAAAACCTGTAAGAAAAAGAAAAGAGAAAACCTATCAGAGAATTCCGATCCGGCAAACTCCAACATTAGATAGTTTAACTCCCACTCGTAAAATCGTTGATGACCTTCCAAACCCAATGACCACCAAAAGAAATAAAATTCATTGTCATACGCTATCCTTGAGCACTAAGGAGTGGTCTTCTTCCCGCTACTTTGATTTGAATTCAGCAGTTTGAACTCAAAATCTTAAGGTGATGTTGGTCGTTGTGATACTTTTGGGTAAGTACTCTCTTGAGTCTTCTTTCCTGTAGTGTTCTTTACCTTCAAATCCTTTGCATGAGTGACGTGGAGTGTTAGGGTACATGCAGTCTTGGAGAAGGGATTAGGCTGGTTGTTGGGGATGGGTCTTCGATAAACGTATTTTCAATCCATGGCTATCGATAACACCCTTGGGACCTACTCAACTTCCAACAACCATCAATCATCAGTTATATGTCTCTGATCTTATTCACTCTGGAATATAACGTTGGGACTAGGTTGCTATGGCCGAGCATATTCTCAATGGTAGGAAAATCTATGACGTCTACCTTTGAGTTTAAAACGTTGTGATGATGCGCTTGTCTGGCTTACTGATGAGAGAATTTCTAGTTTTCTACCGAGATTAAACTCGAGCTAAACCGCAAGAGAACAGAGTATCTCTTGTAGCATAGATGCGGGATTGATCCACAAGGAGCAAAGTCTAACACACTAACCTATATAGAATCTACGATTAAGCTAAACCAAGACAAGTTTGTGGTTTGTTCTAACAACTACTCAATGAAAGTTCAAACAAAAGAAATGAAGTCATAAACAAAGCAAAACAAGAAAAGAAACCAAAAACAAGAACAAAAAAACAAGTAAAAGGGATAAGATTTGAGATTTAGATATGAAGAAGTGTGATTCATGAGTTAAGAAATCAATTAGGCAACCTAAATGTAATCAAGATGCAAGGATTAGGCAATGAACACACACCATTCAAAGACAATGCAAAGATCAATTAGTTCATTCCCATGATACTAATCCATTTGATAAATCCTAAATCAATTCAATCTCCCAATAGTGATCTAACATTTATCAATCATTAAACACAAGCCATAAAGTCTACAATTCACCTTAATCATCTATTTCCATAGGCTAAGAATGAAATGCATGTTTAGAGTTCTCTTAGGAATTTTGTCGAACACCTTCCGGGTACAAAATCCTAAAGGTCTAGATTTGGGTTTGTCAAGTCTAATCTAACATTAAGTACTCTCTAAACATGTGAATCCTTAAGAATTTAACCTTTAGCAATCTTAATCACACCTAGATTTAACCTAATCTACCTAAACCATGAATCACAAAGATGACTACTCACTAATCATGGCTCTAAAACATGCATAAACATGTTCTAAAGCCATAATCATGATGAGAAAAAAAAAGATGGAAAAGATTAAAACTTTGAAATTAAAAGCAAAGATTCAACAAAGTTCAATGTTGGATCAAGAAAACTAAAGAAAAGAGAAAACTTAGGGTTTTTGAGAGAAATGAACTAGTATTTATATACAAGTTAAAATGGTTCGGGTTGACCCGGGACAAACCGAGTCAAAACATGGGGTTTATTGCATTTCAGGAGAGGCTGGTGGTCTGGGTTCAGGTGCCATCCAGATGCCCTTGGACCGCCAACCTCTTCTTCTCCCTGGCTGGCGGTTGTCCTGCATGTTGTGGACCGCCAGGCAGCATAGCTTGGACCGCCAGACTTCTTCCTCTTGTATTTTCAATTGCCGTCAGAATGACGTTTTATTTGCATATACTCCTCTTCTCCACTTGTACATGGCTCTTGATTCTCTTTGTTTCTTCACCATTTAAGCATCAAGAATCCATCATCCCAAGCTCTCAAGTTGCTCATCTAAAGGTTGTACCTACAAATGCAAAAGAATGCAATGCAAAGACAAAAATCCTAAACTAGACACAACTTATAAACAACATGAATTCTAACACTTAAATGCATTATATACAACCTAAGTGCAACTAAAACGATGATAAAATGAGCTTTACAATGCATGAAAACCTATTCACATCACTTACGGTGAAAAATGGACGATATAACTCTAAATTTGGTTATCAAGTTCTTCTTAAATCAA
This sequence comes from Anastatica hierochuntica, assembly GCA_900406275.1. Taxonomy (NCBI): domain Eukaryota; kingdom Viridiplantae; phylum Streptophyta; class Magnoliopsida; order Brassicales; family Brassicaceae; genus Anastatica; species Anastatica hierochuntica. The sequence goes on from OVAN01003564.1 coordinate 16,959, forward strand.
AGGAATATAAGGTTTCCTCTAATTTTGATTGGCTACATTGCATTTTGAAGTTTCATACTTCACCCAAACTTTGTTTTTTTTTTTGTGGAGAGAAAATGACAAAACTCTTCCAGTGACTGTTCAACTTCATGCTTGGGGCATCTCTATTGATGCTCTCTGTAAGCGTTGAAGAGGAGAGTGAGGAACATGTTCTCTTGCTTTGTCCTTTTGTGCTAAAGGTGTAGGACCTTGCTCCCATATCCTTCTCTCATTTCAAAGGTATTCTTATACTTTCAACATTCCTTTTAGCTACAACTAGGAGTGTCACTTTACCTCCGCTTGGTCTTGAGGGAGTTAGTCTACATGGTTGGATTTGTTAGCACCTACAAACAAAAAGGAATCATCTGCACTTCACGAACCATGTCTTCATCGAGGAAGACCTAATAGCAAAGGCGCTGGTGGATGTGAAAGAATTGAAGCTCGCATATAAGGAAAAACCGAAACCAATAGTTGTTGTTTCGAATAGTGAATCGTGAGATGATCTTAGTATGACATGTTTTGTTGATGCTAGTTGGCGTACATCTTCCATGTCTTGTTATTTATGTTGGTGTTACCGTTCTAATACAATATGAATGTTAGAGAATTTACATAATGTAAATCCAATGTTTCTTCGGCACTAATTGATGAATCTTGGGCAATCCTTTTGACAATATCTAAATTAAGATCTGAAGGAATTCGTCAGTTGCACTCTTCTTTGATTCTCATGTGCTCGTGATTCTTCTCAATAATGGTGATATGCACAACGATTTTCGCGTTAATCTTGATGATATTTGATTGATTGCTGTTTCTTTTCAGCATATCATCTTTTCTTTTGTTTCGTGTTCTAAAAATTCATTAGATGATATCTTGGCTAAGGATGCTCTTATGTCTTAGCTTACTTCGACTCATGAAGTTTAATAAAAGTTCTTGTTTCTGACTAAAAACTTTTGTGTAAATTTGCAACGTTTCGCGCGATCTATTTGTATTATCAATTACTCTATTTTTCTTTTGTATAAAAAAATAAATTACGCAATTATTTCCTATTATTGCTATAAAATACCCTCTAAATTATTTCTATTAAGTTTGGAGCAAAAACGTTGCATCCGGTAAACACGCCATGAATTGATAACGATAAAATGAAACATATTCTATTCAAAATTATTACGTAGACTAAAAATTATTATTTTTAAACAAAAAAATCTGAGAATACATTGAACAATCAAGAAAAGCCAATAACATCTAAGAAGTAAGTGGACTCCTATTGTAAATTAAAAACACTTGAAAGGAGAAATAAATTAAAGTATATGTAGAAACAACACGATGATCTAATCAAATAATAATAAAAAATAATGTTATACTAGCTGGCTGCTCTGCACCCTGTACAGGGATGAAATTTACGCGGTGTGGTGCACTTATACAAAACTTGAGAATATAAGATCGTAGTTAATAATGCACATACGAAAAAATCTAATATTTTAGTACATAAATATTCAAAATATATTTACAAAATCGTAGGGGATAGTTGTTTCAATGTTAATCATTTAATATACATGCGAGAAAAATATGTGAAAGATATAAAGTTCCAACAAAATTTAGTATGAAACCATTTGCTAATAATTTGAATGTACTAAAATAAAACAAAGATAATGAATGTTTTACGAAGTTAAATTTACATTTTAATATAATTATCTCCTTGAAATTTGCTTAATAAGTGTTAAAAATAGTTTAAGTGGTAATTTCTGAAACTTTTTTAATCACTTAAAAATTTCGAAACTTTCATCACCATTTGTGTACGAAAAAGTGTAAAAAACCAAAAGATGAACACATACTTAAAAAAGAAAAAGATGCATAAGAGTTTATCTTAAATGTGAATAAAATTTACCATTTGTGATATTTTTGTAGAAATATCTTGATTAACAGAGAATGAATTTGGATCCGATATAACTATACAAAAAAAGATGAAGAGTAATTTTTGTCAGTTTTGGTTTCAAAAAGATGCTTCCTTCGATGTTAAAAAACCTCCAATCATAGAAGACGAGGAGTTGTTTTTTTATCGACACAAATTAACTGTATATAAAGTTGAACATATTTTCTTTGGACTTGATTTGATCGTCAGCCCATATCCAATAACTTATAATGACCCAAAATTATAACTATGTTGTAAGCCCACAATTGTTGTAGATGGAAAATTCAATTCATTATAAGTAGTCCATATAAATTTGTAAATGAAGTCCAAATGAAAATGACTAACAAATCGTGTAATGTGCTTTAGAAAACTAAATTTTGTACAATTTTTGTATAAAGTTATTGTTCAAACTATTTCAAATTTCGTCTAGATCGGTATTGCATTAATCATATTTAATAGTAAAGGAAACATATAATCATACTTAATGGTTAATTACCCTTCGTTCTTAATTAACCAAAATAGTAATTAACATAAAGTTATGACAAATATCTAAGCACCAACTAAGGAAGAATGAACAATGTTAAAAAACACCAAATACCATTAAGTAAATAAAAGCCAATAAAACCAACGTATAATAAACTTAAAATCCATTAACAAAAAAAACTTAGAATCAATAAAAAAACAGATGTAAGCCAAATATCGATGTTCATCTCCCGTCACAATTATTCTTCCGTGCTTCAAGATTCTCTCAAGCATCATCTCTTGTTACGGAGACTGAAAGTAATGTATTGAAATATTAAAAAGAGAAATATTACATTATAATAAGCATAAATGGTAGTTTTCTTTAACATGAATATAAAAACTTTGTTTGAAATCATCAATTTTGGGCAAATTGGGATTCAACATCATCTGAAAGTCACCGCAAGTACCATTTGAGATTGTACGCTTACCTATGAATTTGTGATGATATTTGTGGTTTAAAGATTGTGAAAAAATTACAATCTAAAATGCGAAACAATTTTTTGAAAAAATGCGACCTCTCCAGTCTCTAATTGTTGCAAACCTCAAAACTAATATTTCGAGGGAGCCGATGTTGTTCATCAACAAGTCATAGAATTGATCAGCATGTTGATCCCACATTATACAATCTACTACTTCATCGCTATTTTAAAGAAAAAGAGTTCAAATGATTAGAAGTTGACAATGAAATAAGGAACTTAACATTAGTGAACACATTTTTTTGATGAAACTTACATTGTATCTCACATTTGGAAATTAATATATTTTATGACCACTCTAGGAGCCCATGGACTGTATTTTCAAAGTTCCAACCTTCGAGATTTGACCAATTACATCTGAAAGTATGAAACAAGGATTATTAATATATTAAAGAATTAAATCATAAATTTAGAAAAAAAATAACCCAACATACAACTTACCAACCATATATTTGGTGTCAAAATCCACATTTAGGATGGCGGTAAAATCAACAAAATCAAAATAATTTATTATCAGATGTCATACATATTCCAGAGATGATAGTTTCAGGTGTGAAAGTAATTTTGAACGAGTGTTTTGTAGTTTGATGATAAGAATGCATAGGAAAATATCCAAATTTGAAATTCTTTTCCAAACTCCTCCTGTTGTCAACATTTCTTCAAACATTTTGACAAGCTCATATTTACGGAAGCATATATTTTATTACGCTACAAAAATAATAATGTAATCATAATCGTTAGTTAATCAATGAGACATACGCCATGCGATATTCATAATATAGTAACAAAATAAACAAAGGAGATTCAAAAGTTCAACTTGACAGAAGAAAAAAACGCATTAGATGTAGAATTAGAAATAAACTGTTTTCAAAAATAGTGATGTAGACAATAGGAAAAAAGTATAGACATATAAGATCATTGTTTAATACAATGGCAATTTATGTGTATAGCAATTTTTTGGTTGTCGTACAATTTAGAAATTTTTTGATCATAAAATAAAATTAATTATAATAGAATAAGATATAGACAAAAAGGCTTACGTATTAATCCGCAAGGATAAATTCAAGCTTGACACCATATGTGTAAGATGGTTTCCAAACGTTTAAAACCCTCACATTAATCGTAAAATCATCATGAGGGACAATAAGTTCAGCAACATTAACTTGAACCATTGGGGATATGTGTTTTTATCTATAAAAATTGACACTAAGTTTTTGGTTGTATTTAGAACCATATTTATACATCTATATAATCTTATTAGTCAAAGAAAATTGAATTTTAGTTTCCTTAATTATTTCATTATTAATTATGGTTTCCGTATTTATTGACCGAAATTTTAGTACATTTATTTTTATATTTCTATAATTAAAGAATTTGAATAAAAACCAATCAATTTTATTAAATAAATAATTCAATTTTTGTAATCACACATTATTTGCTCGAAAAAAATTAATGTCCTCTTTTTTGCTCGAAAAAAATAAATAAAAATTCTAAAACTAAAATTCATCAACCAATCAAATTATAACGTTTTAATCTTAAACTCTTGTATAAACGACACATGTACAAATTCTACTTAAGTCACTTCTCATTTAATATAGAAATAATTACAAAGAAGGGCACTTTTTATATTTTGGTTTTCACTCTAGAGTACTTTTTAGATAAAAGGTATTTTTTGATAGATAGATTAGACAATTGCCCATTCTTACTTAAAAAGAAAAGCATCTTTAAGACAAGGAATGCTCCCAGGCACGAGTCACGAGATGGGTCTTCGCAATGTGGTTTTTACTCTGCTGGTTTTCATCTAACCGGTTTTTTACCAATTTGGGTTAGGAAACAAAACCAGTTTCTCCTGACACTTTTCATCTACATGGTTTCTCTTCCATTTGTGGTAACCTTTCAAAATTTCAAACCCGACAATCTCTAAACCACTGGGTTGTTCGCCGGAACTCTTCACCGGTTCGAAATTTTCGGTCCCGACAACGAGCCCGACAAAGATTCACGATTCAGGCACTCAGAAAGCTTCTTCCACAAGATGAAATCAAAGCTCTTCTCGACGTCGTTGCACAATTTGTTCTCCCCAACACAGAGCAACTGATAAAATAGCTCCATTGCAAGTAAAAGATACGAGAGATCAAGGTCTCAACAACCTTTACACCTTCGGGTGAAAAACTTTTCCGGTGAAAACCCGGCTCTATATCTGTTTTACCTCTGGTTCACTAAGCTTTGTAAAGCTTTGCCAGAATTCTCTCTGCAGGTACAATGTCTCAAAGAATCATGTACACCGATAAAGGTAAAGGCATAGCATTTCCCACTCAATCTCCCCATCGGAAAGCACGGGTCCTAGCTCCGGATTTTGATACAGAAGAACAGAGCAGGAAACATTTTCTCACACTTAACGGACGGATCACCAACCCGAAGGTCCAGCGAATCTGGTCGCTAATCCATGCTTTTGCGGACCACTGGAACGCAAATGTGAGACCTCTGGGCTCAGACTTAGGACAAGGCAAGTTCCAGTTACGATTCTCTTCCGAAGACGACATGCAAATTGTACTAGCAAACATACCTTACCATTTCGCTAAATGGATGGTCATTATTCAAATATGGGAACCCACAATCTCTAAAGACTTCCCATCCCTCATCCCATTCTCGATACGAGTCGAAGGAATACCAATCCACCTGCTAAATGACCTGATGCTTAGAAGAATTGGGGAAGATATAGGCTTCGTAGAAGCAGTAGACATAACCAACACAACAGCCAAAATGAGAGTCCATGTCAAGGGGCTAAAGCCACTCATCAAATCTTCTATTATTGAGTTTCAAAATGGAGATGAGTTGGAAGTTGATCTAGTGTATGAAAAACTTGAAAAACACTGTGGAATTTGTAACAAGCTAGATCATGAGGAGAAAGATTGCCAGGAGAACAAGGGGACTCACAAATCCGCTTCTACTCCACGACAAGAGCCTCAACCTAAACCTGGAAGGGTAAAGAGAACTCACCATCGATAACCCTCTGACAAAGAGGTCTCACACCTTGGAGAACTGAGACTAAGAGGAAGGATCACTTCAAACTCAGTTTCTCATAGAGATCAAAGGCTGGATACAAACCGATATAATCAGACTTATGAAAGCAGACACAGACCAAGAGACGATTATCAATCAAGCTATGGTTACCGGGATAGAAGAGACTACCATAGACAGAGCTCCCAAAGCTATGAAAGAAGACAACAAGTCTCTGGTCAATAAAAAAACACTCAAGCTTCTTCTAGTTGAATGATGTATAGAGAGGTCTCAAAACCATCTCAGACTACTCATCAAGAGAAACAGTTGTCAGTTCCAAGAGAACCTCCACGAGAGTGAAAGGAGCCTTCTCCCCCACAAAGACCTAGGAGACAAGCACTTGAAAGGACAGAGAACCTCCCGAGTTCACCCCCACTGCCACAACCAGATATTGGAAAAGCTATTGGCGAACTCAGAGAGGTGTTAGTCCAATACACCAGCTGTGCAGACCCTTCAGAGAGTGCTACAAGGAAAATTCGAGTCCAACTAGCTGAAGAACAAGGAAAAATTGAGGAGGCTACCACGCAGATGGTTCAAGCGGCCCTGCAAGCTAAAGAACGTAACACATCAAGACAACAAGAGCAAGTACTGGTGAATGAAAGGAATCCTGTCGGACAACGATTAGGACCTAGAATTCTACCTGAAAAGTTAGATGCTGAGATATCCAAACGAGTTCCAGCTAAAAAACGGCTAGGTAGACCACCAGGCAAAAAGAATACACAAAGAGTATAACTATCAGCCCCAAGGTGATGAAGGTAGCAAACTCGAGGAAAAGAAAATCACCACAGATCAAGAGCTCACCACGCAGAAAGCTAATAGATGACACATTTAATCTGAATGAGACAGGAAAGCAAGCTGTTGCTAATACAATTGCAGTATCCTCACAGGAGCAAGCTACCCGATTAGACAAAAAGGCGGGAACATCTAATCAACCGGAGTGCAACTTAATCCCAGAAATGGTAAGGAAGAAGATGGATTTTCAGGATCCATCTGCTCCTCTTCCTTAAAGATGATGGCTTGGAATTGTCAAGGTTTGGGAAATCGCTTGATAATTCGACGGATAAAGGAGATAAAGAAGAATATCTCCCCTCAAATAATTTTCCTATCTGAGACAAAGAACTCTGATGCTTTTGTTCTCAGTAAACTAGCAAATCTAAGGCTTGATAACCACTTTTTTTGTATCACCACAATCTCCAAGCAGTGGTGGATTAGCGTTATATTGGTCTTCAGATATCGAGTTTGAAGTTTTGTTATCCTGTGACAATTTCATTCAAACAAAAATCTCACATGAGAACCAAACTTTCATAGTTATGTTTATCTATGCGGATACTGATAGAATCAAGATGAGAGCAATGTGGAATTCAATCTTAGAGATACAAGCCACGTCTCATACCCCCTTCTTCTTAACAAGGGATTTTAATGATCTATTATGCAATGATGAAAAAGATGGTGGTGCGATCAGACCTGAGGGGTCATTTACAGATTTCAGATCATTCATGGCAGAAGGAGGCTTTTTCGACTTAAAATACTCGGGTTAACCATTGTCCTGGAGAGGCAACATATACAACCAGATAGTCCGATGTAGACTGGACAGAGCAATTGTGGAATCAGACTGGTTTGAATTATTTCTAAATAGCCGCTGTGAATATCTCAGACATGAAGGCTCTGATCACAAGCCACTGATCTCCCACCTATTAAGATTTAAGTCTACTTATATGATATTAATCATGTAAGGATAGATTTAAGTCTTAAACAAGCTTATCTAACTATATAAAAGGGATTAATCCTAACTTTTAAGACTATCCACGTCATTAATTAGAGACTTCTCTAAAAAGTTGCCATATCAGCTACACTAATCGCTAAAGGAAGTTGTAATAGTCCACGTCATTCTCAGAGTCTTTGCAAAGCGCCTCTTCAACTCCTATTTACACGGTTCTTCCCTGGCAAGAGTATGAAACTGAAGCGATTCATCTTCTCTTAAACATCTTCTCTTTTATATCACCATATTCAACCCCTTGCTACCCTCACCCTTATGGTACGATAGCATGCTCCTATTGGGGAGAGTTAGAGATGGTGATAGAGAGCTAGAGTTTAAGGTTAGATTTAGGGGTTTTCTTACTGAAGACAAATCGAGATGGAGAAGACGAGGTAGGAGATTTATCGAAGAAAGTGGTGATTTGGCTTCGTTGGTTCACCAACGGAGATCTACTGCTTATCAAAAGGCGAGATGGAGCAATTGGAGAAGGAAAAAATCGAACAAATAGTTGGAGGAGGGAAACAGGAAAGTTGAAAGCGAAGAATGATCTTTTGATAGCTTGGGTAATACCGCGTTATTACGGTAAGGGCGAGTCCATATTGATGTAGGCAAGAAACACATCAGATCTAAAGAAATCGCAAGTCGCTCCCCTTTCCTTTCATCAACTATTATGGTCTTAAGCTTCTCCTCTTTTTATTTGCAATATTCAATACAATGGTTTTGTCAAGTTGTCGAAGGTTTTATTGTTTTCCTTCTTGGTGTGTTGACAATATACAGTTCACTTCGCGAGATGGATCGAATCAAGCAGAGTATGGCATGGAATATGAATTTAGCTCCAAGAATGACTGGCTCTCTGTTTTTTTTTCCACTCTTGCTCATCGATAAGCAACTTATTTTAATAATCTTACTATACATAAGTGGCTTACTCTTCAATCTACAGCTACTATCAATACACATTCAAGCGAAAGCTTTCCAAGACTAACGAAGGAGGGCAAATCATTAGTTTTTAAAAACCCAATAAGAAGATGAAACTATATATCTTTCAATCTAATCGTTTTGCCCTGGTTTTGCAGTAAATGCTTTTTGTTACAGACTCTGGTTATGTATTGGACTCATTGCTTTGTATCAAGAACAAAATTTTGGTTTTGCAGGAAAATCATGGTTACAAAAGATGTTAAAACCTCCCCAGAACGCAAGGTATATTATATCTTTACTTATCTTTTATAAGAATTGTTAAATTATGTATGCCTACAATTACTATAAAGTAAAGTTGTCTTCTATCTCTTAAACTGCGACAAAAACAAAGTTAGATGAGTATGCGACGTTTACAAAACAGTTGAAAAGTCTATTTAGATGGTTGGTGAATACATCATTTTTAAATTAATAAGATCAAACAGTAAGTATGATTTGTGTGATGGATTCCTTTTAAACCCTTTGGTCCAAGTGTAAGTTTTGCTATACCTAAATGAGCTACAACTCTTATTTTTTATATAAAAAAATTATTTTACAATGCAAATTCAGTGAACTATTTGATCATCTCAAGTAAATATTCCAACCATATTTTCCCTTATCTATTCAGAATTGATCATATTTTAAGTATTAAGTCATTTTTAAAAAGCAATTGATTGTGACATTTTCGAAAACGTTCATGTCTTTCTCATGACCCTTCTTTGAGCCGCGGACTTAAAAAAATAGATTTGATTTGTTAGATATTCAAGTACAAAAGTAGACATTGTATATCATTCATGTATATCCACACGTACATTATTGCTAAAAAAACCCAGTTAGATAAGGTCTCTTTTGGTGGTATAATATAATTGAAAAACTTCTTATTATATTGTGTATTGCATCTGTAAACTTAAGAATATTTTTGTTATGCAGCAACTTTTGGTAGCTCGAGAAACTGCAACAAATAAGGAATTGGTATCTTTCACAAGAAGCAACAAAAACTAGGATCAGATCCATTACCAAATGAAATTGAGAGGAGGAGGGAGGAAAAAAAATAAGAACCTTTGGCATGTAAAATTGACGAATATATTAAGGCTACCTTATTCATGCTGAAGTTCCAATCTTTGCAGATGGTCACTTGACTTTAGCATCCGTATAGCGTACGATCTCATGTTACTCAGCTAGCATCTCCAATTACGAGAATTCATGTTAATAGAGAACATTTGAATAAAAGAGTGCTGTGAAGAAGTTGAAATAGAGGTTGTATTGTACTTCATAGCTAGAAGACTCTAACCAAGTGGGAGTTTAAAAATTATGATACGTAAAATGTGACGGTAATAAGATTGAGCTGCCCGACATTTTTTCCCGGATACAAAATTTCAATATCACTTACCAAACATGGAGGAGGTTGGAAACGAAATTGTGGAGTCTCAAATTCCTTTCTATTGTTTTGTGGATTAAGTCTCAAATAAACAGTTGCAACATAAAGAATCCAAATAAAGAAGTGTATGATTCTACAAAAATGCTGAAACACGGCGAAGTCACCAAAAATACCATAAGTTTAGAGAAGTAAGACTATTAGAGTAAGGGGAAAGACGAGCATGCATGAAGCCACCAAAAAATAGTCTTTATCATGGACCTTCTAAACTAACGTATGTAATAAAAATCTTTGTCCACTGGCCATATTCTCAATCAAACAAAGTAAACCTCATAAAGGGCTTTTTGATGATATAGTATTTTGTTGTATTTTTTCGTTATGGTAGAGGAAGATTTGAATTTCAGGTACGATACACAAAAATAGTGGTGCAAGCCAAACTTGGGGTGTTGTGCTCTTCATTTCTGATACAGTAAGAATAGTGAGCAAGCCAAAACTTTGGATGCTTCACCAAAAAGGCAACTTCGTGATGTAAACTATGTTTTCATTACAAAATTGATTTTTACTCTTGGTAAAAAACATCAAAAGAAAAAAGTATAGAATTATTTCAGTACTTTCCCAATTTTTAAAACTCTAAGCATTTCCAAATCTAAATTTTGTTGGTAGTAACATCCTTAATTTTTTCACATCGTAAAAATTAGAGATGGGCAAAATAACTGGAACCGAAGAATCGAACAAAAAAATAACCGAACCGAAACCGAATTGGAGTTGAGAAGTAACCGAATGGTTCCAATTTTGAGAACGGAAAAATCCGAAACCGAACTGAAATCGAATGGGTAACAGAAATAACCGAAAGTATCTAAAAACACCCCAAAAATATACCCAAAATATCCAAAAATACCCAAAAATATCCAAAAAAACCAAAAATCTCAAAAATACCTGAACACTAATACCCAAATGGTTACTTAGTTCAAACGGAACCGAACCAAAATGTTTTAGAAACCGAATTGGTTCTAATTTTTGAGAACCGAAAAACCGAATGGGTAACCGAACGTCCATGCCTACTAAAAATAATCATACTTTATGTCAACTTTAATCATACCAGTCTAGAACTGTGAAGCAACATGTAACCCTAAGAGTCTCGCGGTTTCAGTGGGTATTTTTGGTGGGAAGTACATCTAATGTTCTCTTACAAGTTAGTTGAACAGGGTGATATGTGGTTTTGATTTGGTCGGTCACACGAATGAATATTACTGATAACAATCATAGCCAAACAAAATATAAGATCTATATCAAATTTTAGAACATTCTTCATATGAATTCTATACAATAACAAACTATGTCTTAATATTGAGGGGTCCACAAAAAATTACGACCACAAATCCGCGCGTAGCGCAGAGATAGTTCTAGTGAGAAATAAAATAAAGAAAAGAAAGGCTAAGGAGCCGTTGGAGTCAAAGCACAATATTATATTCCTAGCACTAGCTTTTGTCTTCTTGAGGAAGCTACTTTTAAAATAAAGGTTCTTGATACAAGAACCCTCTCTTGTAAGTAATAAACAATTAAGGAAAAATAATAAAAATAAGTTCTTCCTTTCTCTTTCTCTTCAAA
>OVAN01003565.1:0-28626 GCA_900406275.1 Anastatica hierochuntica
AGGACATGGGAAAAGCCTCTAGGATACTTGGTATGGACATTACCAGAGACAGAGAGTAGGTAATTATTGTGTTGTCACAAAGCAAATATCTTGAGAAGGTACTTAAGAGTTTTGGGATGTTTGAAGCAAAGTCTGTGGTTACACCAACAACTTCACATTTCAAGCTAAGAAGTTTAACCTCAGANGCTGCAGCACATGAGGGATGTACCCTATGCCAGTGTTGTGGGGAGTCTCATGTATGCAATGGTGGGATCTAGGCCAAATCTTGGTTTTGCAGTGGGTTTAATAAATAGATTTATTACTAATCCTAGCAGGGAGCGTTGGACAACAGTTAAGTACGTGATGAGATATTTGAGAGGTGCTTATACTCAGAATTTGACTTTTACAAAGAACTTAGATTCAGGTATAGAAGGCTTCTCAGATTCAGACTATGCTACTGACTTAGATAGAAGAAGGTCAGTCACTGGTTTTGCTTTCAAGGTTGGTGGAAACACAATGTCATGGAAATCATGTTTGCAATCAGTGGTGGCACTTTCAACCACTGAAGCAGAGTATATGGCTTTAGGGGAAGCTGCTAAAGAAGCAGTGTGGTTGAAAGGGATATGTTCAGAACTGGGATTTAGTCAAGGAAGTGTAAAACTTCACTATGACTAACAGAGTTCAATAGCATTAGCTAAAAATGCAGTGCATCATGAAAGGAAAAAGCATGTGGATACTAAATTTCATTTCATTAGAGACCTAATTGCTAATGGAGATGTAATCCTATGCAAGATTCATACAAAGAACAATCCAACTAATTTTTGACAAAGACGGTACCTGGTAATAAGTTCCAACTATGCTGTGAACTTCTAAATGTCAGGTGAATAGGCTCCATCTCCAGGTATCTCCTCGCTAGTATTCCTCAGTCTCGGTCATGTTTCAAAAGAATGAAGACATGGTTAGAAATCAGTACTTACAAGATCTTATTATTGGTATAGTAAAGAAAGTGTAAGAGGAGTTATCTGTGAGAAATGAAGCATGAGCAGTACGCTTGTGTCTCAGGTGGAGTAGCTGAGGAAGAAGAATAGTCATGAGGTTAGATCGTGTGTCTGGGTAATTTCTCGACAGTTTTTTGTTTTGAAAAGAACAAGGAAGGAAGACGTTAACCTGGTAGATTTGAAGATCTGAAGTTGTGTGTTGATCCTTTCTGGATGCATGAAAGGACAAAAGCAGGAAAGGTACTAGCTAAGGTGGAGCTTATGGTAAGTATGGATCTACGAGAAAGGGAAGAGAGAAAGAGGCTCAAATACTGCTGAGAATAATGACAAGATGAAGGAAAATCTTAGAGAATTTTTCTTCAGAAGCATAAGTGTAATTGGGTAGGGTTTCAGAATCGCAAATGGGAAGAGAAGACAAAGAGTTTGGTCTGAGTCAAAGGTGGAGATTTGTTGGATTAGATTTCAGCAAAAACTCATTGGACTTGGGCTTATATCTCGAGCCCATTTCGTGTTACAACAAGAAATGAGAGAAGAAAGGCTTTAAGAGATTAAGGCCCATGTTTCTGTTTGATGCTACAAAGAGTATTAAAACAGAAAGAGAAAGATAGAGATCAGAGTTAGTTACAACAGAAGCTAATAGCAAAAACAGAGAGAGAGATCGAAGAACAAAGAAGCTGAAGGAAGAAGAAGATCGCCATTGATACAGGCTTTCTTCACAAGATTCTTCAAGCAGCTTAGGTGTTGATCTCTCCACTTCTATATCTTCTTCTAGCATTGTGAATCCTTGTTGTAATCCTAGAAACACAAGAACACTACAAGATTAGTGTGTGTAACATCCTATTACATAGTGAATTTTGAGAGGTGAGGCTCTCACGAGATGTATAAGCGTTGTTGGGAACTTGTTAAATTGATTGGTGCATAAAAAATTAGATCAATCGTAGGATTCAATTGGTAGATTCAAAGTAAGCAATCAACGATTAAGTCTCTACAGAAACCTTGGATCGGCCTTGGAAACTACCAAAAAATTGGACATCCCTTTGCTAATGTTGCAACTGCCCACTATGGCCCAAGAAGTTCTCACGACAGATGCAGGCGCAAGCGATGGCCCACACTCGGGGTCGACAAAACCAGCATACGATTGGAGGAAAACTATAGTAGGATACCTCAAGGATTATATTTCCTAGTTACGGGAAACCTCTACCACGATCCTTCGAAGAACCATTACTAAGGTGCCTTGGATGGTCCAAAGCAAGGCTCGTATTTGAGGAACTCCATGAAGGCACGTGTGGATCCCACTGAGGGGCAAAAGCCTCGTTCTAAGGACACAAACAACTTGCTATTACTGGCCAACACTAGCTAACGGTGCAAAGCTCTACGCATGAAAATGCCTGCAATGTCAGATGCACACCTAGGTGTCAAAGCTACCCCCAGAACACTTGAGACCAATAAGCGTACCATGGCCCTTCGCGAAGTGGGCATGGATATTTTTGGAAAATTTCCTAAGGCGCGATAAAAGGTTTTCCTACTGGTCATGACAGATTATTTCACCAAATAGGTGGAGGCAGAAGCGCTAAGTCAGTTCACATATGTCCAAATATGAAGTTTATTATGGAAGAGAATCATTTGAAGATTTATTGTTTCCCACAAGATGGTCACGGACAACGAACCCCAATTCACTAGTAATGACATCAGGGACCTCTGTAAAACTTGGGAAATTAAGCTCAACTTTGCCACGCCTCGTCATCCTTAGTCAAATGGTCAAGGCAAATCAAGAAATAAGAAAATTGTCAACATGCTAAAGAAAAAGCTGAATGCAAAAAAAGGGTCTATGGGTCGACGAACTCCCTAGTGTACTATGGGTATATTGTAAAACCACCAAATCAACAACTGACAAAACCCCCTATTCCATGGTTTATGGCATGGAAGAAATCATCCCCACATAAATTAGCATGAAGACAATGAGAACCCTTTGCCATGATGAGGAAACCAACAACTATCTAATGTCCCTAGATCTATACCTAATCGTGGAAAGGAGGGAAGCCGCCATGGTATGAAATTGGTGCTACCAACAAGAAGTGGCAAAGACTTACAATAAGAAGGTCATAACATGGACTTTTAAGCAAGATGACTGGGTTCTATGAAGAGTGTTCGACAACATCAAGGGTAAAGTCGCAAGAAAGCTGGGTCTGAGTTGGGAATGACCTTGCAAAATTATCAAGGTATGAAATGGATGGGCTTACAGATTGTAAGACATCGGGCAGAGGAAAACTAGACAGTTAGAATGCCATCCATATCAAAAAATACCACTTCTAGGTAAACCAGCCTTAGCGTTTGCCTTGGTTTTTTTGTCCTTATAGCCACATGATGGTTAACACTTTTCTGTAATCGATTACGTAAAACAATCTCACAGCTTTTCTTGTTTAAAAATAAAAATTGCGAGTCTTAAAATGCATTTGTAAAAAAAGAAAAAGCGACTACTCACATTGTGTAGAAACACTTGTGACTATTTCCTTTCGAGGATAAAGGGTATACATTATCCCTAGAAACTTCAGGGACATAAACCAAGCCCATGTGCCCACTTAAATCCTTGTAATGCCGACAAGCTTCTAACCATGATCCATGTAATGCGGAAAAGCTCCTAACCATGGCTGATGCAATATATCTAAACTATGCGAGTTAGCCAAGCTTATGGAACAAGTGCATATCTGTCCATCCAAGTGTGCGACCCATTGTCCATGCGCCTAGCGCAAAAGCTAAAACTTAAAGTACCTTAAAAGGCCACGAGCCCAAGGGACTACGTGTCCATCAAGGCCATGTGCCAATATGTTTAATGCCCACTGAGCCACGAACCTACTAAAGGTTAATACCGCTGATCACAAACTCTGGCTCAGTACCATGTGTCACGAAGACCATGCGTTCAGAGGCCTAGTGCTAATGGATTTCAAAGAATTCCTAGAAATGACATTCTTATTGGATTAATACCAATGGCATTCTTATTTTAAAATACATCACTAAGAAAAGTTATGAGTTTTATAAAACATTTCAAAGTTGTGTAATGAAATAATTAACTCTACAAAAATAAAGGAAAGGGAAACAAATTGAAAGTTGTTAATGATAGTTCAATTTGACATTTCACATGGACTAGAATTTTACTAGCAATGTTTTACTAAATAAAAGTGTAAATGTTTATTGGGAAGAGGTTACAATAAGTATAAATCAAATCACACCAACTCATATATAAATGGATTGGAGGTTAAACTCATCATAAATTAACTCAATCTATTTAATTAAATAGTTTTAATTAACCCGTAACTCCTTCAAATTAATGGGTTAGTGGTTGTAATTTTTTACCCATAATTTCTTTTTGTTATTGTGTGAAACAAAAATAATTAATATCAAAATAATTAATAGTGTTGAGGGTAATTTTATTCTCTTAAAGCCTAGTCTTAGCTAGACGGAGGGTACATAAACAAAATCCCTAGTTGAATGTGTTAACCATGGCTCTAGCCAATGACGCACAACCAAGTCAAGGCCACGAGCCAAGGTAGAGCCAATATTCTCCTTATATGATTTAAATCTTAAGAGATAAGGACAATTACCTTAGATGAATTATGGAAATATTTCATATTTTATAAATAGACTCGAAACTAGAAGTTACCCATAAAAGATATGGAAATATTTTTATTCGAAAACTATAAATACAAGGAGAAGAACCCTGATTCAAGGATCCGAAACTCATATACTAAAAACTCATACTTGTAATCGATCTCTTTAAAACAATATCAATAAAGAATCGCTTTACATTTTTTGTTCTTGTTCTTCTCTATCAAAGGATAAACAGTTTAGCGCTAGAAGGATTGGAGATTTCAACAAGAGGAAAAGAACAAAGATGATTGAATCAAGTAATTCTTCCGAACCAGAGAAGAGCGCAAGTCTCAATTCCACATTTAATGAGGCGGCTCTCCCTTAGCCAGAAGAGGTTGTAGCCGGAACAATAGAGGACGCAACACTCACTGCAAAGCTTTAGGAGTACAAAGTGATTGCTACAAAACTAAAGCAGAAAAAAACTCGATTGAAGGAGCTAGAAGATGAGAATACGACTCCTAAAGCCATGGCGGCAGAGAGAGATTTTCAGACATCTAACGCCGATGATGATGACGATGCAAAGTGTGTCAGATTCAAGAAGAAAATCTCGTCATGCAGCTGCATGATGAAACACTGACAAAGATCGCCAAGAAAACGCGTCCGCATCAAACTCAAATGTCTAGGCTGACCCAAACCCCTGGATCTTACCATCAAAGCGGCCCTAGCAAACCTCACGCAGGAAACGCTAACGTGGCCCATGGTCTAGATGCCTTGCTAACGGGACGACTAGAAGCCATGGAGAACATGATCAAGCCCCTACCAGGGGTAGCTGAATCGATCATCAAGAGCACCCCCAACTCCTTCGCAGATACACCATTCGTTGGTGCCATCGCCCTTAGCGAAGTCCTCAAGAGGTTCACCTGGATAATTATGCCATTATACGATGGGATCGCAGACCCCGACACGCACATATCTCAGTACCGCCAACGCATATTCATTACGTCTATCGGCCATGATCACATTGAAGTCTACATGTGCAAAGGGTTTAGAGAAACCCTCATAGGGCCAGTACTATTGTGGTATTCCAATCTAGCCAACGACACCATCTATTTTTTCATGACGCTAATGGACCATTTTGTTGAGCACTTCACTAGTTGTCGCACTCTAAGGCGTACCTCCGACGACCTCTATCGGGTCAAGAAGAACAAGAACAAGAATCTCAAGGAGTATGTCCATCAATTCAACAAAGAGAAGATATCAGTTCCTAACCGTGTTGCATCTACGACTGTCTCTGCCTTCAGGCAGGGATTGTTGATCGATGGTGACCTCTACAAAGAGCTCACTAAGTACCCTTGACATACTATGGTGGATGTCCTCTCCAAGGCATGCGCACATATCAAATGGGAAGAAGACCTTGCCTATCAAGCCCACATAGCCCGAGGGCCAACCCGAAGGTTCCCAGGCAGGATAAAGCCTTTACTAGACAGGCGGACCGACCCCATGGTCAAACAAGAGCTGGAGGGAACGAAAATTCCACCAGCCCGTGGGATAAGTTTATGGCTATAGCTAACGAAGAGGAGCTTTTGGATTTACCTAAGCCATTTGAAGACATTCTGACCTTGGCCGCAACATAAATAATATGAGAGCTAAGGCATTTCACTAGAAATGTAACATGGCCACCAAGGCCACATTCTTCCGCCGACACTAAGGGCAGCAACTGCGAATGGTGCGTTTTCCATATAGGCTATGATCATCAAACGAAGAATCGTGCTCTGCTAAGGAAGGAGGTTAAAAGACTCCTAGATAAGGGCCTTCTGAAGGACTTCATCCCTAGGAGGAGCGTCAAAGTGGCCCGACAACGCTAGTCTCGGCACCCCGAGCCTTCAGAACAATCAACCCTAAAATCACCTAGGCACACTAGGGTGATCAACCATATATCGGGAGGATTCGAAGGCATTGAGGACTAGACCAAGCTTAAGGCGTATCCCTCACAAGGAGTCCTTTCCATCTAAAGAAGACCTGGAAGTGTAGAACTGCCAATGACCGGGATAACCTTCACTCCCTGTGAAAGCAGCAGAAGGCGACCCATTCACCATGACGCCTTGGTAGTATCCCTAATCATGGACGATAGCGTCGTTAGGAAAATTTTGGTCGATAGCAGAAGGTTGGCCAACATTCTTTTGCACTAACTATGGTGGAACCGGAGATTCCAGAGTCTAACATCATATGAAGGTCAAGTGTTCAGGCCGATTTTAGTGGAGAAACAATCCAAACCATCAAAGAAGTTACCAGAGGCATATGGGGAGTGAGAGTCCACAAGAAACCAGATTCGCCATCGTAGACAGTCTATCAGCATATAACGCTATCGTGGGAAGACCATGGATTCATGCGATGAGAGGCATCCCCAATATTCTACACCAAGTCATAAAATTGCCAACCCATAGGGGAATAAGAGAAATCAAAGGAGAGCTGCAAGATGTCAGGTCACGCTATGAGGTTACCCTCAAAAGCATACCAACGTTCTCGACCCCGGTTTTGGGCAAGGCTAACACCAATGACGAGGAACCAAAGATTGAACAGTTAGATGAGGTCCCCTTGGTAGAAGGAAATCTTACTAGGAAGCTAAAGATTGGTTCGCGTCTCCCCATGGACCAGAAGGAAAGGCTGATAAATTTCCTCGATCTAATCAAGATTTCTTTGCATGGTCGCATGCAGATAGGTCAGGGATCGATCCCAACATTATCTTGCACAGACAGATAGTTGATCTAGATCATCCACCGGTGAAGCAAAAAAGGAGAAGTTTGCCCCATAAAGAGATGCCATTGTCAACAACGAAGTAAGAAACCTCCTTCAAGAAATGGTATATAAGGGAAGTGAGGTACCCGAAGTGGCTAGCACATTTTTGTGGTAGTAAGAAAGAAGAACGAAAAATGGACGATTTGTGTTGATTTCACATATCTCAATAAAGCCTGCACCAAGGATCCTTTTCTTCAGCAACACATAGAATAATTAGTCGACGCTACCGCAGGGCATCAACTTATGAGCTTCATGGATGCATTTTGTGGATACAACTAGATCCTAATGCACTCTAATGACGAAGAAAAGACAACCTTCATGACGTCTCAAGAGATCTACTACTACATGGTCATGCCTTTCGACCTTAAAAACGCGGGATCCATATACCAAAGGTTGATAACCAGATATTTTCCGAACACATCGGTCAGATTCTGGAAGTACACATTAAGATTATGCTAGTAAAATCCTTGCTAGCAGAAGACCACATTCTACACATTCACCAGGCCTTCGACACGCTCCAGAGATACAAGATGAAGGTCAATCCTTCTAAATACTCTTTTTTCATTAGCTTTGGGCAATTCTTAGGATATATCACTCTAGTCTAGGAATTGAAGATAATTTGGAGCAAATAAGAGCAATCCAAGAGATTCCTACGCCGCAAACTCCCAGGGACATCCACAAGCTAACGGGAAGAATGACATCTCTTAGCAAGTTCATATTAAGGCTATCAGACAAGTCACACCCATTCTTTGAAGCCCTAAAGAAGGGGAAAGAGTTCTTATCGGATGACAAATGTAAAAAAGCTTTTGCAGCTTAGAAAGACCACTTATCCACACTGACACTACTCTATAAGCAAAAGGACATGGAACCTCTGCTGCAGTATTTAGCAATCTCAGACCACGCTGTTAGCGGTATTATCTTAAGAGAAGAAAGTACCGTGAAACTCTCCACATACTACGTTAGCAAATCACTTCTGGATGCTGAGACAAGGTACAATCCCTTGGAAAAGTTAGCCTTCGTCTTGGTAGTAGCTACCTGAAAGCGAAGGCCATACTTTCAAGCACATCCGATTGTTTTGATAAAACCTTAGCTCCCATCAAAATCGTTCTGCATAAACCTGGGGTGTCGTGAAGGCTAGCGATGTGTGCCATAGAGCTGGGGGAATACGACATAATCTTAGGCCAACCACCACCATAAAGACTCAAGCGTTGACTGATTCCATAGCAAAATTCGCACCCACTTGATGTGGACATAATTTAACGCATGTTTAACATTATTTAATATGTGTTTTAGTTGCATTTAGGATGTAAAAATTTCATTTAGGTGTCAAAATACATCTTGTGTATAAGTTGTGTCTAGTATAGGATTTTTCGTCTTTGCATTGCATTCTTTTGAATTTGTAGGTACAACCTTCGGTGATCGATTTGAGAGCTTGGGGTGATGGAGTCTAGAGTCTAAGATGATGAGGAAACAAAAAAAATTCAAAGGCTAGAAGCAACGAGAGAAGATGAATCAAAAGAAGCAAAAGGGAATGAAGAAGTATCAAAATGGAGCCAAAGATGTGTGTGGAGCCATGAAGCTTGGATGTTGATTCTAATATTTATGGAAAGAACCCAAGAAGAGAAAAATCATTTGGAATTAACATATGGTAGGCCTTGCAAGGAGGAAGTCTATGCAAATAATACGCCATTCTGACGGCAATTGAAAATGCAAGAAGATTCTTCTGCCCTAAGTGTGCAGTTTCGACCTTACGTCGACAGTAACCCACTTTTGGGCGACAGAAGCACACTTTGACGAGATATTATGCTTCTAGGGCACCCTCTCTTCCCCTTTTAGTATAAATACCCCCTCTTAACCTCCAAGAACATAACAACTCTTCTCTTATCAATTTCTCACAACTTTCTTGAATCTTGAATATTTTATCTATCTATTTATGTTTATGTTTCTCACCTGTACTCTCTTCTCTTCCATGATTTGTGAGTAGACTCTTTAGATAGATCTTGGGTGTTTGAGATTTGGCTAGATAGGAGTGTAATGATGGTGTTATGGATAGTTTATCTTTAGTTTCTTATTGATTAGGAGGCCTTAATGCTTGATTTGAAGGAATCTTGATATGTATGCATTTCACGCCCGAGAGGTGTTCGGTGAAATGTCTAGGAGAATCGAATTCATGCTAAACCTTTCTTAGCCAGTGAGAGTTGATTGCTAGGGAGTTTAGTGACTAAATGGACCTGTTTTTAATGATTCTTATTGATTTTTCAATCATAATAAGCGAGAGTTTAGTGATCACATCATATAGGAAATGATTTACTACCATGAGAGTGAAGTAACCTATAGATGTCTTTGGTCATAGAATTGCTCATAATAGCTTGAACTAACACCACTATTACAATCTTGCTAGTCTCTTTAGTTACACTCGCCATTGATCAATCACTTTACTTATCTTTAATTCTTGTCTTTGCCATTTAAGTTAATGCTTGTTTCTTTTACTTAATTTACTTTCTTGCTTTGCTTTCTCTATCATGTTTATGTTATTGCTTTTGTTTTGTATTTCTTAGTAGATCTCTAGAATCCCCAAACCTTCTAGATTTTCTTAGTTTTGGAGGGATTGTGGATTGTCAATGATTAGACTTTTCTAGCTTGACGTGCTCCTTGTGGTTCGACCCCAAAGAACTACAATTACATATCTATGCACTTGCGGATTGTGTGATTGTTAGGAAATGGGCTTTAATAAATATTAAAACTTCATTGTAATTTTTTTTATATAAAAAATCGTGCAACAATTTTTTGGCACCGTTGTCGTGGAGCCAATATAGCTAGTTCTAGTTTACCTTTTGAAATTTCAATTCCTTTTCAGACTAAACATTTATTCTTAGTTATCAAACTAATCTCTTTGCTTTTGTGTTCATTATTTTGCTTTGCGAGGTAATGAACACAAGGAATCAAAGCGATTTGCATGTGCAAAGAGTGAGCTTGGGCATGGAAGAACCAAGAATGGGTATGAGGAAATTAGAATGACAATGAGTGGGTAATGGAAAAGTTCCACTTTCAAGAGGACTGATTGCTTCAAGAGCTAGTTGGTGATTTTGACACGCCATTCACAAATCCTACAAGAATGGGAATAAATTGTCGTTAACACAACCTTCCACACTTTGAAATCAAGCCGAGTTTGATTGGATTGGTACAAAGCTTGCGATATTTTGGGCTTAACGAGGAAGACCCTATCGAACACCTCTATAATTTTGAGAGATTTTCTGGGACGGTTAGGATGCAAGGAGTACCCGATGATCTAGTAAAGCTCTCTCTTTTCTCATTCTCCTTGGAAGATAAAGCTTCTCAATGGGAGATAAGTGTTAAAAGCTAAACAATAACCACATGGGATGAATGCAAGAAGCGGTTTCTTGAAAGATTCTACTCTCACAAGAGGACTACCAAGTTTCGAAATGACATTGCCTCTTCCAAACAAGGATTAGAGGAAACCTTTGGAGAAGCATGAGAGTGATTTAGTGGATATGTGAGAAGTTGGCCACATCATTGCTTCACAAAAGGCAGCCTTCTACAAATTTTTCACCGAGGACTCCATGGACAATTTAGGCTTGCTATGAACACCGCAAGTAATGGGAATTTTGCTAGTTTATTAACCGAACAAGGTGAGAAGTTAGTTAAAATTTTGGCAATAAGCTATCATGATGATAATGGCTCTGAGAACCACTATAGAATGGATGATAAACGCTATGACGAGATGAGTGCTAAGATTAAGAAACTTGCAAAAGTTTGTGAACAAGCGATGATGCATCAAAAAGAGAAAGATTCAACTAGAGAAGCTCCTAGAGGTCAACAAGAGGAGGTCAATTTTATTCAAAAAGGATACCAAGAAGAATCTTCACCAGGAAGGGTGCATGAAGAGAAACCTTCTATCGAACAAACTCAAACCAAGGAAGATGAGATTAAAGCCATGTTAAAGATACTTGTGGTTGGGAAAGAAGATTTCAAAAGATAAATGATTGGAAAACTTGAAATGACCGACCTTAAGAATAATGAATATTTCAAGGAGTTAAATGAAAGGTATGAATCTCTTGTCTCTCATACGAAAGATATGAAACGAAAGCTAGCGGAGCAAGCTTCTATGTTGGAATCTCAAGAAGGAAAACTTCCCAAAAAGTGTTAAGTAAATTGTAAAGAGTTGTACCTAGCCATTACATTGAGAAGTAAAAAGCAATTGCCACCAAGGACACATGAGGAGAAGCCTAAAGAGGATGAGGAGAAAGTTGAAGAGGTTCCTATGGAGGAATAGCTTCAAGAGGACAACCAAGAATAGGAAATTCCTAAAGAACCTAAAGAGAACCCGAATCAACAAGAGAAAGCTACAAAGGTAGTAGCTCCTCCACGTCAAAAAAGGGAGAAAAAGAAGGAGCCAACCGACACCGACATTCCCATTGATGAATTGAACGTACCATTTCCAGGACGTTTCAAGAAATAAATCTTTGAAGCCAAATACAAGAAGATCAAGGATCAAATGGGAGGTCTCATGGTTACAATACCATTTATGGATTGGTGTCAAGATCAACTAGTAGTCAACAAGGTTTTAAAGGATATAGTCACCAAAAATAAGAGGATCAACACTATGATGATGATGATGGACCAAGAGGGTAGTGAATTTACTCAAGACCTAATGCAAAGTGAAAAACCTCTAGAACCAAAGTTAATTCCAAAGATTTGTGATTTAGAGAAATCCGAAAACCCTTGCTCAATTGGTGAGATTGTTGAAAAAGATGCCTTATGTGATGCCAAGACTCAGGAGAATGTGGTTTCATGTGAGAAGACCAATAAAGAGAAGCCTAAGGATGTGACACAAAGTTAAAATCCCATCATGCTCGTTGACTCTTCACCGGAGACAACACTTCCTCGTGCAATCCCATGTATGGTAAAGGACCTTAATGAAAAAAGTGCCTCACAACTCCACTCATTTTGCTACTATGACTTTAACTCCAACAAAGTGTGTTGATGGAGTCATTGATTATCAAGGAGATGAAGGAGAAAGGTAAAGAAGGGATTGATGCATTGATGAAGAAGATTCTTGTCATTGAGCTTCATGACCCACCATGGAAGTGAAAAGAACCTCCTTGGCCAACCTTTCCTAAAGCCTAATCTCATATCCAAAGTCAAGCTAAAGACTTTAAACAAGCGCACTTGAGAGGCAATCTCAAGAGTATCCTTTTGTACACACTTTCTTTTGATTTTCAATGCTTTAAGTTTAGGATTTTCAATCACAATAAATGATGGTTATGTCATCCTTTTTTCTAAAGCTTAGGTACCAAAGGAGAAACATTTGAATCAAGAATCAAGGCTAAGGAAATTTTATGCCTTTGATTTTATTACAAACCTTTGGTCCAAATAGTCTCATCCACTCAACAGTCATGCATATAAGTGCAAAAGGTACTCCTACAATTCATTGTCCATACCATTGCATATTTTTCGTTTTTGGTTGTTTTTAAAAGTCACTCTCATGGTTTTGAATTCACCTAGACGGTGAAATTTAAGTCCGGGGGAGGGGTTTAGTACTAATGAGAATTTTTATTTGTTTTGTCGTACTTTTTAATCCTTGAGTCATGCATTGTGAATATGCATTGTACATAGCTAAATTTTGTGGAAAAAAATTTATTTGCATTTCTCGATTTTCAGTGATCATATAGATGCATTCATGTGAATATGTTAGGTGGTTAGAAGCATTTAGGTTGCATTTTGCATCAAGAACTGATAGCTCAGATTTTCATCTGAGATAATACTGCAAGCACACAGAAAGTACAAAGTAATGGTTCACGATCGGATCCACAGAGACCAAAGGTAGCACTTAAAATTACAGATCACATAGCGGGCTAAAGCGAAAAATATGTCTTGTAGAAGATGCAATAATTGAAATTTAGAAAACAAAGAAAGAAAATAAATGACAGTGGGGTTATAAATCAATCAAAGAAGAGCTGGGCATTGGGTATTCTCAGGGAAACATTTCATTGAAGACTCGAATTGTTGATCTGGGAACAAGTTTTAAACCGTCTTGAACTCAAACTCAATTATAGAATTATAGAATTCCGTAGTATCAATTCCCTATGTATTGGAAACCATGAAGACTAACTTCCGTTGACTCTCAGATTCTAATCATGCATTCTAAACAAGTTTGATAGGTTCACAATTCACATAAGCATCAACTTCCATTGGCTTAAGATGAATTGCTCATTTATGATTCTTTCAGGCATTTAGTCAAACACTTTCCAGGCGTGAAACAACTTAAGATCAAAAACTAAGTGATCAGTTTTATTTCATGCATTACGAACAATCCTAGATGAAGATCCAATTGATTAAATCCATGATCATACAATTCTTTATCAACAATTCATAAATCCCTATGCGAGAACCCTAAACCCAACGAATAAACTACTCACTCATGATCAAACAATCAACACAAATCAAATCAAAGAGAGACATCATTGTATTAATCAATAAAAAAAGAGTATGGTTCAGAATTCTTCTCGGATTCGATGTACGGAAGATGATTCTTCTCCTTAGGTTACAAATCTCTCGCTTGCTCTCCAAAACTCAGAAAATAGCATAATGATACAGGAAACACGTGATTAGGTTTTTGTTATGCGATCCGGTTCAAGATAAGTTTGGTTTGGTTCTTCGTAAAATCGGTCTGAGAAACGGGATAGGGATCGGTCGATCTTGAGACAAGGATCGATCGATCCTTGTCAATCTGTTTGGATATTTTCCAACCTTCAAGAAAACTTCCTTCGATGCTTGGAATTCATCTAAAATGCATTCTTTTCGCACATCCAAGCTCGATTCCTAAAAAAACACTAAAGAACTCAAATCCGCGCCAAAAAGATCCAAATATATACTAAAAACCATAAATCTCGAGTAAAAACTATAATAAAAACCACTAAAATACTAACATATCAAATCCCCTAGACTTGAATATTTGCTTGTCCTCAAGTAAAGGAAACAAAGATTAAGCCTACGGGAAAAGAAGTTTGAAAACCAATTGGATCTTATGCTATCAGAAAGCCTTACTATGCGCTACTTTCACTACCCATATAGACTTAGAACAGTTAGAAAATTCTCCCCAAGAATCGCTACATGACCTCCCAAGCCCATTCATACTCTTAAATCTGAACCTGCAAACTCAACTTCCATGTTAATAACTCTGTACATTCATTCAAGATAGGCGTGAAAATTTTTCACCAAAGAACTCATAATCAGGAAGTTAGGAAAGGTATTCAAGGCTTTTAGTGGTGAGGCTTAGAGTGTTTCGGGTATCAAAAATTGCATCAGGATGCAAGACATTATGCAAAATCGCAGGAGAGAAAGAGTATATTGATATCCATGTCTCCTAACTACCCAACTACAAACCACCAATCAAAAGTAAATCGAATACATGCAAACTTCAGGGTGAAACCAATCAACAAAATAATCTGTAAATACTATTTTCTAAACTTGATATGAAGAAATAAAATTGAATTTTCGTTTTTTTTTTCAAAGAACGAAAATCTGGTAGAAATTAGCATATCAATGACGTTTTTAAATTTTAAAAAACCCATGCATCATGAAGAAATGCAACATATCCATCCAAACCACTAAAACACCCAACATCGAGAAATCAGACACTCAGGACCGTGTCTAAACCACCTAATGTTCAATCCTACCTAAGAAATCGGAAGGATCATGTCTACCCTATTCTCTCCATTGATTTTACACATGTGTGCATATAAGATCAAAAAGAAATGCATGGAGATTCAAGGAGATAAGGTAAGGGTGTGGTGCCAGTCTAAAGATGAGTCAGGTCACTCAGGATTATCGAAAAGAATGGTAAAAATGGGGATGTAATCCTAAATGATGAGTTTGATTCCTGATTACAAGTTCCTGGATCAAAGCAATTAAGTTAATTAGAAGACCAAATAAAATAGAGTTAATAACATTTCAGACAAAAGTCTGAGTTCCAGAGATTTCTGGTGGGGAGTTTGGTCATGAGTTATTTCGGTTTGCCTAGGCTAAAATTCCAAATGAAATGGTCAATGAGAATATATATAATGTGCAATGCATATAGATAATTGTCTGAAATAGTCATAAAGCATAAGCAATTTATAACTAACTCAATAAAAAAAATCAAAATGACTCAAATAACACCAAAAGAAAAAGAAAAACATAAGTAACCTCCCCCATACTTATCTCACACCGTCCCGGTGTGAAACAAATCCAAGGAAGGGGTAAGTAGCAAATAAAAAGGAAAATAACAATCCAAATAAAAATAAAAATAAAATAGAAATGAAAAGAAAAGGAAAGAGAATTATTGAGCTGCTCTGGAAGTGCTAGGCCTCAGTCTGGATGTGGCTCTAGGGCACCTGCCTGCATCTCCGGAGGTGTAATATGCTCTCCTCTTGGAGTGCTGCTCGCACCATCTGGCCTCCTCTCTAGCAAGAGTCGCGCGAGTCTCCTAAGTCTCCCCCTCATCAGAGTCCTAACTCTCAATCTCCTTTTCATCATCTGCAACAGCCGCAGGAACAGGTGGCGCTCTACACCTAATAACGTCCTAACGAACAGATCTGCTAGGAGAACAAGAAAGTAACCTCCCTATCCTGGAGAGTCATCTATCGAAATACAACATGAGAGAGCTCGTCCTGTGATGACTTTGAACGGTCCAAGCTCTAAACTCAGCAACAATAGTAGAAGGTCGCGGTGGCGGGTCTAGCCCGTAGGCACTGAAATCCTCCGGAAATAGCTCTGCGATCTTAGGATCAATGGGTGTAGCAAGTGGAGGCATATGAGCCTCATAATCAGCATCATCCGCAACATGGTCCCCAACAAGACCTGAAGAGCCCTTCTTGAAAGAAGGGGGACAAGGACGAAGACGCTCCACAGGAGCTAGAAACTCAACTCCTGATGAATCAACTAAAGATGTCAAGTCCTGGCATGGCAGCTCGATGTAGAGAGACCTCTGCTAGCGGTCCTGCAAGTGATAGATGAACGGTCTCGAGCTGTCAATTGAATGCTTTCAGGGGGAAGCTAGAATGCCACAGTCAACAAGATGTTTCCCATCGAGGAAAGCATAGTCAGGTCTCTCGTCACGATATGTCCCCACCTGCTTGGGGAGCTTGAAATCCACTCTCTGGTGACCAGTGAAGCCGAACCATACAAACCGCAAAAGTCGGGTAATAAGAACACCCGCAGCAAAAGACTTCTTCTCATAAGCCACCACCTTGAAGAAGGCGAATTTGTCAGCAACCATTGCACCCATGTTCAGATCCGTAGCCGCCATATAAATGATCTGAGGTGCAAAGTTCCATGTATGTTAAACAACAAGAAAAACAAGTCCCAACTCGTCATTGGTCACAACATCCTGGATAGAGTTGGCGTAAATGTGCGAGCGAAGAACCTTGGTCGTGAGGCGAAGGACAGGACTGCGGATACGCGACTGCTTCGTGCTCCGCGAGACAAATTGCCCAACAACATTAAAGTCCCAGAACTCATTGGACCTTGAAAAATTTGGTACCCAAGTACCGTGGCCTTGCGCAAAACAAAAAACTCTAACCAAGTCCATAAGAGAGAGAGAGAATAAAACTGACCCTGCACAATGAAAGAGAATGTGCCTTGGTCAGCCACTGGGTTGTCAAAATCCGGATAGACATAACGTGCAGAGGCCAAAAGCTCCCGAGACAGCTCGGGTAGACATGCTCCCAAAGCTCCAGCAAGCCTTAGAGTCCCATCCTGTCAAAAAGAGCTTGGAAATCTTCCCGAATACATAGCACCTCCAGGAAGTCGTATGAAAGACTCGAGTCATCAAGAACGTGATGTGTCCCAAGTCCTCTAGAAACTGTAAGTCATATTGGTCCCACTCCTAAGTAACCGGGCGATTTGCATGATGTGTGATAGATGGTTTTCACTCGTCTTGAACCGATGGTGTAGAAGAGAGCTTGATGGTTTTCGCGTCTGCGGAACCTCTCCCATCTTTCGTCTACTACGCATAACCTGCGAAAATAAAAACTTGGAAACCAAATTAGTATCCAAATCAAGAAGATGTAAACACGAAAATCATTCACTCGAGTTCAAAGAGTAATGTTGTGCAAAAATCAAGCTCCTAAACACGAAGAGCATGCATCAATCACTTATCAAAGCAAGAACAACAACAAATATGTCCAATTTTCGTTTGCATTTCAAGTCCAAGTGTAAATAATCATTTCATCGCGACCAATCATCAAAACATGTTGTCAGCAATCGTAGAGATGCCATAAAAGAATTAAATCATCAATATCCAAGGCAAAACATGAAGAAACATGTATCCTCGCAAAAATCTGGCGTACGAAACGTGAAATCACAAAATCACCAATTCAATCCTTAAAACGCTAAATCTAGGTGTAATCCTACTGCTAAACATCTTAGAACATGAGTATAAGATCATTGAAGTACCAAACATTGATCAAACTCCAAGAAATCAAAAGTTCCCAAATTTCTCCGAAAAATCTGCTAGTAGAGATTGTGGACACATACCTTATATTTTGCGAAATCCAAACAAATAGAAAGATATAGAACAAAATTCTCTTGATTTTAGACTTATTAATCGTTCAGATCCGTTAAGATTTGAAGAAAATCGAG
Source organism: Anastatica hierochuntica (assembly GCA_900406275.1). Lineage (NCBI taxonomy): Eukaryota > Viridiplantae > Streptophyta > Magnoliopsida > Brassicales > Brassicaceae > Anastatica > Anastatica hierochuntica. The sequence goes on from OVAN01003565.1 coordinate 18,003, forward strand.
TGCTATGGTGATATTTTTGTTTTGGTTTGAGAGGAAATAATGAAGACTTACCTGTGTTGTCTCGTGATATAAGTTGTTTTTGGGTCAAGGATCGATCCATCTTGGGGCAAGGATCGATCAATATTTGTCCCTCTGCTTTGGCACAAAATAAGACCAACGCGATTTGAGCTTTTCTGGAAACAATCGCAAACGTGAGTTAAACAAAAGTACTTGATCTTTTGTAGCGAAATGACGTGGAATGATTCTCCTATCATTGAGTGCTTTTGTCTTTCCTTGCAGATTCTTGTATTATCATAAGCATTCAGGCGTATCTCGTCAAGTTAATTAAGTTGAATCATCCGCTTCTCAGCTGCAGGCTTGATGTCGAATTTCATCAACTTCGTAGCCCCAAGTCCCTGGTACTCGAGTTTAACAGGCAAGTGACATGCCTTTCCATACACCAAATGAAACAGTGTAGTGCCTAGTGGTGTCTTGTAGGCGGTGCGATATGCCCATAGCGCATCATCTAGCTTCATAGCCCAATCTTTTCGCATTTTGCCTATGATCTTTTCCAGGATTCCCTTGATTTCCCTTTTGAAAATCTCAAGTTGTCCATTTTTTTGAGGATGGTAAGGTGTGGCTACCTTGTGTCTAACTCCATGCTTCTTAAGAAAATTCTCAAACAACCTGTTGATAAAATTGGATCCTCCATCGCTTATTACTACTCTTGGCACACCAAAGCAAGGGAAAATAACATATTTGAACATCTTCAGGACCACTTTGGCGTCATTGGAGGGGCTGGCCAGCGCCTCAACCCACTTAGAGACATAGTCTACTGCAACCAAAATGTATTGATTTCCATAAGAAGATGGGAAAGGTCCCATGAAATCAATACCCCATACGTCAAAAACCTCTACTTTCGAGATGAGGTTATGAGGCATCTCAATCCGTTTACTAATGTTGCCTTTTCTCTGAAAAACATCACACTTAGAGACATAATCATGGGCTTCCTTGAAGAGTGTTGGCCACCAAAAACCTGCCTGCAACACTTTCGAAACAATTTGAAAAGTAGCAAAATATCCTACATATTCAGAACCATGGTAGTGATACAAAATACCTTGCATCTCAGACTCTGGAATACACCTAATAAAAAGTCCATCAACACATCCCTTGTAGAGAAAATGATCATTCTAGAAGTAATGTTTGCTATCTTTGAGGAACTTCTTCTTCGCATAGCCTACGAAATTTGGTGGCTCCACATTTGCACTCAGAAAATTCGCAAAATCTGCAAACCAAAGAATTTCATCGTGAATTTTTCTAATGGCAAAGCAATCAACAATATCCATGTACCCATCCTCCAGCAAGGCAACCATATAGACATTTTCCTAAGGGAGATTATCAGCGAGTGGTGTATCAGCTTCCACTCGCAATCGAGACAAATGATTTGCAACATCATTCTTGATACCACGCTTATCACGAATCTCTAAATCAAACTTTGCAGAAGCAAAATCCATCTCAACAGTCTCAGTTTAGCATCTTTATTAGGCATAAGGTACCTCAAAGCTGCATGATCAGTGTGAACAATGACTTTTGATCCCACTAGGTACTGTTTGAATTTCTCGAATGCGTAAACCACAACTAGAAGCTCCTTCTCCGTAGTCGCATACTTGATCTGAGAGTCATTAAGTGTTCTGTTGGCATAGTAGATTACATAGAGCTTTTTTGTCTTTTCTCTGACTCAACACTGCTCCTACAGCGTAGTCACTGGCGTCACACATTACCGCGAAAGGTAAATCCCAAAACAGTGGCTGCACAATTGGAGCGCTCACAAGTGCTTCCTTGATTGTCTGAAAAGCTAACAAACAGTCAGTAACAAAATCAAATTTGACATCCTTACAGAGCAATCGAGTCATGGGTCTGGCTATCTTGGAAAAATCCTTGATGAACTGTCTGTAGAACCCTGCATGTTCGAGAAAGCTACGGACATCCTTTATAGAAGTAGGAAGCTGCAGGCTCGTCATCACCTCCACCTTGTCTTTATCAACTTCGATCCCTCTCTCAGAGATTCGATGGCCAAGCAAAATCCCATCCTGCACCACAAAATGACATTTCTTCCAATTCAAAACCAAGTGTTTCTCTTCACATCATTCTGAAACCCTAAAAAGGTTAGACAAGCAGTTAAAAAAGAAGAACCATACATAGAAAAGTCATCCATGAAGACTTCCATGATATCTTCGATCAAGGCAGTGAAGATAGACATCATGCATCACTGGAAAGTCGCAGGTGCATTGCATAATTCAAATGGCATTCTCCAGTAAGCATATGTCCCATATGGACATGTTAATGTAGTCTTTTCCTGGTCCGCCGGATGAATGAGAATCTGAAAGAAACCTGAATAGCCATCAAGAAAAAAATAATAAGGATGATTAGCAAGTGTTTCCAGTCTTTGATCAATAAAAGGAAGCGGAAAATGATCCTTTGTCGTGGCCGAGTTCAGCTTCTTGTAATCAATGCACATCATGTGGCATGTGATAGTCCTGGTGGGAATGAGCTCGTTCTTCTCGTTGGTGATGATAGTGATTCCACCTTTTTTTGGTAGAACATGTACCGGGCTCACCCATGTGTTGTTAGAAATAGGATAGATGACACCTGCACTCAAAAGTTTAAGAATCTCCTTCTTGACAACTTCCATCAACTTAGGACTGAGTCTCCTTTGATGTTCGATGGNATTAGGATTGAGTCTCCATTGATGTTCGATGGAAGTCTTGGATTCATCCTCCAAGTGGATCCTATGCATGCAAGGATCTGGAGAAATACTTGTACTATCATCCAAAGAATATCCCAATACTTTTCTATGCTTCCTTACCTTCAAAAGAAGCAAGGTAATCTCAACATTGTTCATATTAGCATTGTAAATTACAAGATAGGTAGAGTTAAGACCTAAGGAAACATACTTTAGTCATGCATGTAGTGGCTTGAGCTCTACTTTTAGAGCTTTCAGCTCGCTCCAATCAGCACTCGAACTCGCCACAAATTGTGTAGAAGTCGTAGGTCATGGCTCTTCGAGCTTGATAAATGCGACATGCTTCTCAACAGCAAGTGGTGAATCCAGTAATTCAGCAATATCAGAATTACCTGCATCCAAAAACCCATACTCACTTTCAATTTGAGTTAAAGCTACCTGTAATGGATCCTCAGTGTAGAGCTCTTCAGCAGAGTCTTCGATCACATCAGCAAGTGTATCAACCCAAAACGTGTGCCCATCAATGGTAGGCTTCTTTATGGAGTTCTCGATGTTGAGCTTCATGGTCAACTTCCCAAGTTGGAGATCTATTTGACCGTTCTGCACATCATTCATGGCTCTAGCAGTAGATAAGAATGGTCTTCCCAGGATAATAGGATCCTGTTTATAGTTAGTCAAATTCAGACACTGCGATACCGAGAGTGGCATCACACTAACTCGTGACCCCAAATTGTTGAGACATCGCTCAAAGGTCAGTGATCCAATCCTGCAAGGCAATACGAAAGGACGTGGATCCTCGCGTTTCTCCGATGCGATGTTCTGAAGGACTGCACTACACTCTGCAGTGAGAGCTGATACAACGTGCTCTAATGTCATACGATCTAAAAGAATCTCCTTCATGTACCTCTTAAGAGAAGGTACCATCTTAACTATTTTGACAAAAGGCAATCGTACATGTAATTCGCCAACTAGATTCTTCAGCTTTTCATACTCGCATTCCTTTATCTTTTAACGAGGCCTGGAAGGATACGGATGCTTGGGAACATATGGTGTGGGTGGTACATACTGATCCTCAACCTCCTGTGCATTCTTTTCATCACGAAACTCTGATGCACCTCCGTCAGGAGAGGGATCAATCGATCTTGGGGCAAGGATCGATCGATCCTTGTCCTTCTGTCCCGATGTTTTATTTGTCATGGATCGATCTATCTTTGGGAAAGGATCGACTGATCCTTGTCCTTCTGTGAGTGACGAGATTTCAACTCTTTAGCACTCCTCAGCGTAATGGCACTGCAGTATTCCTTCAGATTCTTATCCAGTTTGCCTGGAATGACTCCTGGTGGAGCTCGGTTTCTCGCAGAAGTCTAAGCAACCTATCTTTCTAGCAATTTCATGTGTGTGCTCAACGTCTCGAAATTTCTCATTGAGATCACTATACATGTTATCCACCTTCTAATTCAAGTTCGCAGAGGACTTTGTTTGTTTCTCCTGCACTTGCTGCAACATTTTCGTCAGCTCACTATCTTGAGAAGATGCAAAAAATTGTCCCTGGTTCTGATTCTGATACCCCGACTGATAGTTGTTCTTGAATCCTCCTAAACCAAACTGCTTCTGCTGATAGCTACTGTTTCCGAAACCACTGTTCTAATTCTTGTTCTAAAATTCGGAGTTGAAGACACTCTGATTCTATTGGTATGGCTTGTTGTAGAATTGGTTCTTTTGGTTGAAACCTATATTCCCAAAATTTCCTTGACCTCCAATGTAATTCACATCTGCTTGTCCACCACTCAACTCCTCAGACATGAATTCTTGATATATTTGTCCCATCTTCTGCTCTTGAAGCACATGTGCATCATTCTGCTCCCCAAAAAAGTTCACTCCTTACTGATCTCTCCTCATTATCTCATCGAGCTTTGACTGCAGATCATCAATTCTCTTCGCATGTGATGATACAACTCCTCTACCACGGTCATAGTCTGATCTTCGATTGGGCTGACTATTCGCCATGTTATTCACCATCATATAAGCTTCCTCCACAGTCTTGGTCATGAAATCACCATTGCTCGCGGTGTCCATAGCATTCTGATATTTGTCCTCAACCTCATTGTAGAAAATATTTTGGAGATTCCAATATGAGAACCCATGATGAGGACAATCATTGAGGTACTCCTTGAATATTTCCCAAGCTGCATGAAAACTCTCAGAACTCAATTGGTGAAATCCTATAACCTTGTTTTGAAGAGACATATACCTTGATTTTGTGAAGAAATGCCCAAGGAAGGTAGCCTTGATCTCGTGCCATGTCGTCAAAGAATCAGTCTCTAGACTGTTATACCATCTTGTAACTTTGTCACTCAGAGAGAAACTAAACAACCTGCATTTCAGAGCTTCAGCAGGTACTCTGTTGTGCTGGATAATATTGCAGATGGCTTCAAATTTATCCAGATGGTGCATTGGGTGCTAAGATGGCAACCCATGAAATTGATTATGCTGCACCAAGTTAATGAGACCAGTCTTGATCTCAAAGTCTCTTCTCTATACGAGAGGCGGACGAATCCCAACACGACTCACACAGCAAGCCTCTGGAGAGTCATATTGCACTAGAGTCATCCTCTATTGAGGTTGATTTACGCATTGTTGCCCCTCAGATGCAACATTTTTCTCACCAATTTACTGAGCACCTGCATTACCTCTAGAAAACTCCTTGGATAGAAACTAAGGCTGTAAAGCCCACCTAGCCCACGTGCCCACTAAGGCTACGAGCCTATTAAAAACTGTGTAATTCGAAAAAGCTCCAAACCATGGTCCATGTAAAGTGGACAAGCTCCTAACCATGGCTAAAAATTGATATAATGTGGACTAGCTCCTAACTATGGTTCATATAATGCGGACAGACTCCTAAAACCATGTCCGCAAGGGCATGGTAAAAATGCGGATGACCTCCTAACGATGGTCGATGCAATGCATCCAAACTATGATTTAGCAAAGCTAATGGAACATGTTCACCCTTGTCCATACTAGCACGCGACTCATTGAGAAAAAAATTTTAAACCGTATGGTAACAATATTGGCCACAAAGAGAGGCTATAAGCCCACAGACCATGAGTCCAACCAAGGCACGTGTGCCCAGAGGCCTAGTGTCCATCGAGTTCATGAAACTCACTAAAGGCTAGTACCGCTGATCACAGACTCTAGCCCACGGACCATGAGTCTACCCAAGGAACGTATGCCCAACGAGATCACAAAACTCACCAAAGGCTATGAGTCCAGGGACTATGAGTCTATTCAAGGCACATGTGCCCAAAGGCCTAGTGCCCCACTGAGTTACGTTAACTCAATTCTAACTAATGCTCACGAGTGCTTAGATGCTTTTGTTGCAGAAAATAAACTACGGGTTTACGCATCCAAAGGCAAGATAAGATAATCGTTTATATTACAACCAAAAAGAAAGTTATAGGCCACACGACCATAGCTTCAAAAAAAAGAAGGAAAGAGAAGCATGACAAAAGATGGGTTATCTATGCGGATCATTCTGCCTTTGACTCAAGGGTCTGCCCCGAGGGATGATGTGTCAGTATATGAGTTGTTTATATTACAGTTTTTACTCGAGAATTATTGTTTTTAGTATGTATTCGGATCTCTTTGGCACGGATTTTTGTTATTTAATGTTTTTACAGGAATCGAGCTTGGATGTGTGGAATGATTGCATGCTGGACGGATTTCAAGCATCGAAGGAAGTATTCTTGAAGGCTAAAATATCCAAATAGAGAGACAAGGGTCGATCCTTGTCTCAAGATTGATCGACCCCTGTCCCGTTTCTCGGACCGAATTTACAAAAGAACCAAACCGAACTTATCATGAACTGGATTTCATAACTAAAACCTAAACTCGTGTTTCCTGTATTAGGATGTTGTTTTTTTTTTTTTAGTTTTGAGAGCAAGAGAGAGATTTGTAACCGAAGGAGAAGAATCATCTTCTGTAATCCGAATCCAAGAAGAATTCTAAACCTCACTCTTTATTTTTGATCAATACAATGATATGACTCCTTGATTTGATTTATGTTGTTTCTCTGATCATGAGTGAGTAGTTTGCTTGTTGGGTTTAGGGTTCTCGCATAGGGATTCATGACATAGAATTGCATGATTAGGGATAATATCAATTGGATCTTCATATAGGATTGTTTGTAATGCATGAAATTAACTTGATAGCTTAGTTTCTGATCTTAGGTTGTTTAACGCTTTGAAAGTGTTTATTTAGACCATGATTAACCATGGTCTCTTAGGATGGTGTTCTTAGGGTCGGTTAAGAGACCGTCTCTTAGTTTTTAACTAAAAAAACTAAGAACTGTCTCTTAAATAAGAACTATAAGAGACGATTCTTAGTTTTTTAGTTAAAAATTCCTGAAAGAATCCTAAATGAGCAATTCATCTTAAGCCAATGGAAGTTGATGTTTAAGAGAATTGTGAACCTATCAAAACTATTTAGAATGCCTGATTAGAATCCGAGTCAATAGAAGTAAGTGTTGAGGTTTCTAAGACATAGGGAATTGATACTACAGAAGTAGATCAATTCTACAATTGTGTTTGAGTTCAAGACGGTTGAAAACATGTTCCCTAGTCATTAATTCCATTCAACAATGAAATGTTTCCCTGAGAATACCCAATGTCCAACTCTTCTTTGATTGATTTACAACCCCGTTGTTCTTGTTTGCTTTCTTTGCTTTCTTAATTTCGATTCTCTGCATCTCTTACAAGACATGTTTTTCGCTTTAGCCCGCTATTTGATATGAAATTCTACGTGCTACCTATGGTCTCTGTAGATTCGATCCCGAACAACTACATTGTACTTTTTGTGCATTTGTTGTGTTATCTCGGGCGAAAACCTGAGCTATCAAGTTTTCTGGCGCCGTTGCCGGGGACCAATAGGTCATCTTAGAACTTAGGATCATTGCGTGTTGTTGCGTGGTTGTTTAAAGGAAACAAAAGAAAACGAAGCTTTAAATTTATAAAAGCCCGTTTCTTAACAATCACACAATCCGCAAGTGCACGGATATGTCATTGTAGTACTTTGGGGTCGAACCACAAGGAGCAAACCTAAGCTAGATAAGTTCAAACTTTAAGAATACACAATTTTTCTTAAGCTAGGCGAATATAAAAAGGGGGTTTTGGTTTTTGTGATTAAAAGAAATCAAATCAAGGAAACATAAGTAGACAAGGAAAGTAAAGCATAAAAGTAAAGCCAAGTAAATAAACTAGTAAAGGCAATAAGGTAATGATGGATCTTGGGATGATGGTTATAAGTTCGGGTTTCAATCTAGAGGTGTGATGGACTTTGGATAAGGCTTTATTCAAGGATCTAGCTATTTCTAGACCAAGGGTCCCTTTTTGAAATTTTTGAAATTTAGAGGGTTTTGAAATTTTTATACCTTTTTCTTGTTGTTGGAAGAGAATGAAATGTAGAAAAGATCTTGAATGCAACAAAGAAGAATCAAAAAGTTCAAAACTTTCACACAAATTCTCTCAAAAATCAAAACTTTCTTCTTGCACAAGAACAAGAAGAAATTGGATGGTGATGAAGAGAGGGGAGAGAAAAGAGTGTGAAAAATAGTGGATAAGAGTGAAAGTGTATAAAGTTATTTGCAAATTGATCCCTTGATTTCCAAAATCCTTGATTTTCTTGAAAACTTTTGCATAATAACACCAAAATTTGAAAAAAATTTCTTGAATTTGTAAAAACTAGGATGAAAGGTTTGTAATTGAATCAATGGTATTAACTTTCTTTAAAACAAGTTCTTGCAAAATAACTCTTGAAGATGTTTTAAAATGGTGAAATGCAAACTTTTTTTCTTGATTTTAGAAGACATACCTTAGCCATTAGGAAGTGTTTAGTCATTTTGGCTCATTGGAAGTGTTAATTCCATTTTCTTCCTTGGCATTTGATTCTTGCTTCGAATGGTTCTCCTTTATACCTAAGCTTGAGCAAAAGAATGTCTTTGGAGAAAGATTATCCAAGACAAATCATAATTATTGAATTGAAAAGTTTGAAAATTAAAGAGTTAAAATGAAATATATACAAAGGATATGCATGAGATTGCCTCTCAAGTGCGCTTGTTTAAGGTCTTTAGCTTGATCATTGCTCTCTTCCTTAGTCGGGGAAGGTTTGGATCATCTTGTGGAAGATTGATCGTTCTTTGTTCATTTTTGCCTTGCCATCAAGCACGTTTTCGGTTGGGTCTCCATCATCCTCATCAAAGAACCACCCATAGACTTCACTCATCCTTACTTCTTCGAAGGACATCTCCTTGCAATTACCCGTGCCTTTGTTCTTCTCAAGATAGATCGCAAACAAGTACCTATCATAGGATAATGCCAAGTAGTAGTAGACTCTTGGATCAACATTGTTGAGTGCTACTATACTTTTTTCAAAGTCTATCCTAACTTCGGTAGTTGCAAGGAAGGGTGTTCCCAAGCTTAGAGGAAAAGGAGTTGGATGCTTCATTTTTATCACCCATAAGTCCGTCGGGATTGTGCAATTCCCAATCTTCAAAGAATAATTTGGTATAAACCTGATTGGCTTCTTGATTGATGAATCCCCTAACATGATAAGAGACTCATTCTTCTCCATCCTCTTGATACCATATTTTTCCACTAATTCTAGGGAGATCATGTCATTAGAAGATCTGGTATCTACTAAAGCCTCTTCCTTGAAGATTTCTTCTAGCAAGCAAGGAATTGTGAACCTTCCGGGGTGTGTTGCCTTATGAAGGACCTTATGTTCAGTATTGGTCTTTGGTCCTTCATGCACCTTTATCACTTCTTCAACCGCTTCCCTATTAGAGAGGACACTTTTGATTAATGAGATGCGATCCGGAAGCTTTGTCCCTTCTTCATGTATGGGAAACAAAACCCCAACATCCATTAACTCCGTCCAAACCTTGGAAAGAACCTTCTTTTGAGCTCTAGTGTAGAACCGAGAACGATTAGGCAACTCTTCATATGTCTCATTCACAACCTTGGAAGATCCTTTTTCATCAACATCCTTAACCTTTTCAACAATAGGACTATCTTCCTTCCTCTTGAGTTTGCCATCTTTATACCCATCTCCTTGTGAAAACTTTTCTATCGGTCCCCTATCACCATCCTTTGTTGGAACTTCCACACAAGAAAGCATTGAAGATACCAAATAGCCCCTTAGTAGATCTCTTAGCTCATCCTTTTGAGCCATGATCTTCTTGATATTCTCTTTGAACTTTGGATGGTTCTTAGCTATTTCCAACATAGGATGTTTGTCCTCAAAATCGGTAAAGAACTCATGCATCTCACGAATTTTGTCAATAGGTTTCTCGTTGGGTTCTTCGTGAAGGATTGGAGGTGGCAGATATATAGGTGTGTTCACATTGAAATCCTCTTGTGAACTCTCCTCCTTAGGCGTCGGTGCTTCTTCTTCGGTTTGTATCTCGTTGTTAGGTAAAGAGCTTCCAACAATGATCCCTAATTGTTCTACACCCAAAACTTCCTCAAATTGGAGGCAAGGTTGTGTCTCTTCCTCCTTGGGCTTCTCATCCAAGCCTTGTTCGATGTTGTCTTCAAATTCATCATCATCATACTCATCAAAGACTGGTTCCCCCATATCAAAGTATTGATCACCGATGACGAATTCGGTTGTAGCTTCTTCATCATACCTCACAAATAAATCTTCATTGGTCTTACATCCAAGAAAATCCTCAAACTCTCTTCTGGAATTCTCGGCTTCAAGGGAGAAGATATCCAAAAACTTGTTGCGCGGTTGTTTAAAGGAAACAAAAGGCAACGAAGCTTTAAATTTAAAAAAACTCGTTTCCTAACNAAAAAACTCGTTTCCTAACAATCACACAATCTGCAAGTGCACGGATATGTCATTGTA